>QEWY01000952.1:931571-1154404 GCA_006503575.1 Baylisascaris schroederi
GCTATGGCATTGTTTGAGGCAATTGAATTCAACAACTCGAAACAATGGGTGAAGAAGCCGAAAACAGTACAAGTTCAGTGGTCGCCGAACATTACAATGCAGTACCTGAGAGGGGAATCACCGAACGTACGCAATCACGTATATTCTATTTGAGAAATTTCAACAATTGGATGAAAAGTATGCTCATCGGTAAGTACTCAATTTAATTCCCAACGATGAGGTTCTTAGCATTCAGCATATGAACACAAAGGATTTCATAGTGTTCAGATTCCATTTTGCGTCTGATTGAAGGAAACTTCATTATTAATACACGGTGGTTACAGAAATTTTCTGTATTTCCCTCATAATTGTAACCTTCACGGTTATCTGCGCCATTTTAACATCGAGTCGTGATTGCCGCATCTGCATCACTAGAGTGTACACTAAATATCTGTGATGCGTACGGTCTGCCGATTGAAAACAAATTTGCCCCAGAAATTTTTTTACGTGCTTTGCTGTGTTTTTCGATTTGATTCAGGCCATTTATATCCTGAATATACCACCGTACCAAACAGTCTCCTTTCTCTTCCCCATCGTTCACCCATTCGCAGACGTATGTCAATGAGAGCATATTCCTTCATTTCATCAGGTGAGGTATTCATTGCTGTTTGTTGAAAATTGGAACAGAAAAGTATAAAAGTTGATTTGTGCTGAGTCTCCTTGGAGCCAGAACAGGTTCATTATGTGGGGAAGCTGATTCTGTTGCTGGTACATCCTTCAATCTGCGTAATTATCTGTCTTACGATTTTCCTTTTCATTTTGTTTCCTCGCAAATGTTATTTATTACATGGTGCCCATTTTGAGGAGTTCCCAATTTCGTTTTTCGATCCCCTAATAACGAAATCCCTCAGCATGGCGATACTCATATCAATTGCTATTTTTCTGTAATGGAAAGCGAGTGTTGAGATGGTAATTTGAATTCCCGAGTTTTCCACTTACATCGTTTGTTTCACTTAGAAAATCAACATTCGTAATATGACGCTATGCATGGTACGAATGTAATCGCCTGAAAGACTGTAGAATTAATTGATCGACTGTAGAGTTTCATTTATCAACTTCGGTTGAATGGCCAACTGCACTGTAGCCGCTTTATAGTAGTATTTGTGGCGAGAAACGATTTCCTATGTTCTTTTCTTTTACATTCATAACGAAAGAAATACTATCGTTAGCATCCATTACGGCATAGTCGATAGAGCATTTGCACGGAAAGCGGTTGGTAGCGGGTTCGAATTCCGGCTGTTGGTAACGTTTCCACTTGTTATCAAATAGTGGATGTTTTGAAATAACAGAGATTTTCTGTTATAGATGGGAATAAGTCTGTTTAGTTTTTTGTCAACTATCGGTTAACTTCATTTCATTTATGTGACAGGTGAATTCCTGGGTCGTCTCAAAGATGAGGGCTGTCCTCGAGCAATAGTTTTGGACTTGTGCTGTGGCAAAGGCGGTGATCTCTTAAAATGGCGTATCGGCAATGTTGCACATCTTGTAGCGACAGGTATCTTCTCTAAAGTCATTATATCTAGGTGTGCAAAAGTGTTTTAGCGGCATGATATTGTGGATTCCGTGGGTTTTTCTGTACAAAAAGAAGAGAGTATTTATGATTTAAGGATGATGTATCTCCTCGATAATCATACTGCGGTTCCTCGAAAGATAAATGCATAAAGAGAATAAGAGAGGGGGCCTTATTGAAATTACCAAATTCGGGAAATGTTATTGCGCAATTAGATGATTTGAGTATTATGCGGATATTGTTTGAAGAAATTTCATGTATTTACCTGTGCAGAAGGGTGATAGATTTTAGAGGTGTTGAGTATCAGTAAGTTGCAGAAGATGTTTGATAGGTCATTCGAATGGCGTGAAAGCTGAAAAGAGATCACGATTGCCATCATGCAAAAATTGTTGTAAATTTCTTGAAATATTTTGGAAGTTTTGTGAGAGAAGGGGGATATTTTTGTTCCAAAAATTTCAGCTCATTTCCACAATATCTTGCAAATGCAAGGCGTGTCACAAAAGCCCATTGGCATTGCTTTTGCGATTTAACCCTCACTTATACATAGTAAGCAATATCATGTAATGTTTTTAAGATGCAAGAATATATTGCTTTTTGGGAAGATTCTGTGAGGTGGAGTGGGAGCTGCTTATTATGAAGATGGATATTTGTTCTTTTAGAAATTGAAGAGTGTCAGAGTTGTAGATTGCCTTTTCCTGTTTTGAAATGTGCAAAAGTATGTTTAAAACGAAGTGGGAAGTTCTGGAAAATTAAGAGCTGCAATGAATTCGACGCAATAATTTGAATTATGCAGTGAAATCTCAGGACAATATTTTGGAATTTGATTTTTTCCCAATCCAGAAATATTTCCGTAGTGTTGTCAGTGTCTTTTTTTGGAGGGGGGGTGGGGGGGAGGGAGGTGTGAACATTGCAGTTATGTGTCTTGTATTCGCAGCTAAGCTGTAAGCTGAAGCCGGAATATTCAAAGTTTGTTATCAGTGTTATGCTGCGAAATGCTTTAAGTCTTATTGGCCTATCTGTTTACTTGTTTTATTCTATTCACTTTAGATATAGCAAGCGTATCGATGGAACAATGCGAAAGTCGTTATAAAGAGATGAAATCACGCAGTGATCGCAGACCCATTTTCACTGCTGAATTTATTATCGCTGACGCGACTAAGGTTTCTCGAAATATTTTCCAAAATTTTTGATCTATTTGCTGAATAAAAAGACGACGGTATGTTAGCTTGTGTTTTATATGACTTCATCATATGCACTGTTTTCTTTTAGAAGGAGAGTGAAGGTTTCTGCATAAATTTAACTCACGAACTACTGAGCATTGACAATTTGTCACTTTTTTGGGATTCTTGGATTTGGAGGAGGAGAGAGGTTGATGTTCCACCACCCATTGTCATTACTAGCTTATTTCTAAATGTGATGTTTTATGGAAATATAATTTAAAAATTTGTTATGGTCGTGAATATTGCGCATAGGATTAAAAGAGCAAGAGTAAGAGACGAGAGGAATGCGGAAAGGAGGACTAAACGACCATTACGTTCTCCCGATTTTACCCGATCTGTAGCAGATATGTTGTCTTAAATGAGAAGGAACGCGTTTATGTAGATGAGTACAGATCTTGTTTAACGGAAATTCACAGCGTTCCTTCTAATGTAGTTATCCTTCTGTCCCCCAATGCAAAACCGATTGCGGCACTCATCTTCCACGTCTACACATAACAGAGGGCGAAGAAAGGGAACGTTTTTCATTGCCATAAAACCGGATGTACAAATCTTTGAAGTCTTAAACTGTGCCTCCTTAAAATGACTAAAATGCAAGTTTCGAAGGTTTGACATAATAGCCATGACTGATTTCGAATCATTGGAAGGAATATGACTCTGGTTGGAGACGATGCAGGTGAGAACGTCTTCGGATAAAGAGGCTGCCGAAATACAAATATAACACCTCTTATGCAAATCACAGCAAGTTGCAAAGAGTAACACCAACCTGAGGTGCAGTTTAACAAATTTACTCATTACAAAGCAGTGCCAGTGTCGGAAGGTGGTAGTCGATTTTTTGTTTCTGCACCATACCGAAGAGTTCAACACCTTTTGCACCACTGGCATTTGGCTCAATTTCACTATGAAGCGGAGCTGCTATTACGTTAATAAATTTTGCAAACTTTCACTCGTATTATCACTGCAACACAAAGCTTTCCATTTACTTCATCTCTACATCACTTTCATGCAACGCAGCTCATTATTTCTCAGTAAGTTTTTCTAAAGACGAGGGGAGGGGAATTTGAACTCATTTTAGCATTAAAAAATGAGTTCTGAAAAACTTCAATTGTGAAAACCTCTTTGAAATGTCTCAAAACCTGATTATTCATGTCCATTGTGTTTTCCACGACAGAATTCTACAATTTTTACTGTTATAGGACCGACTGCTGGATTCGTATTCAAAGAAGGATATCGAATTCGATCTATGCAGTTGTCAGTTTTCGTTCCATTATTCGTTTGAGAGTGAAGGTCAAGCACGATTTATGATACGTAACGCAGTGGAACGTATTAGACCAGGAGGCTACTTTATTGGCACCTTACCAGATGCTGAAAGAATCATGTGAGTTCTACATCGTTCTTTTTCTTTTTGTGTGCTGACAGCTGATTTTGACTTAAGGAGGGGGATGAGCCGTGTAGCAATAGTTAGTTCATCGCAGCAAAAGATCGCTCGAGACCCCACACGTTTCTCTTTTTTTTCGCCAACTTTTAATATCTCTTTATATTTACTATTCGTTTTAAAATCCGAAACATACCACTTCATTAATTCACTTTCACTACATTAAGTTAGTCGTATGTGTGGATGCCTGCATCCTCCTGAACAACAAATTCCTCGCAAGTGGAGGAAGTGGAGGAAGCGGGCATTTCGGGAAGGACGAGCTCCTTCTGCACCTTACCAAAACAGTATGTTGTCCGAAATCGGGAAGAATTTGCCACGTCTGTCTGAGAGTTGTGATGTTTGCATCATCGCCTTTTATGCCAAAGAGTACTTCCACAACAAGCAGTGGCCACTTGTCGTATGTCAGTGCATACTCACCAAAACGTCTTGAAGGCGCAGCTTCGGAGTACCTTATTCTCATAAATAAATTGGCAACGCCATCTCTTGATCTCCTGTTCGCTGATATAAGAGAAAACTTGATAAAATCTCTTTGAGCAGTCTATTTTCATAGATTTTTATGAGCAAAGAGTAGGGGAATCGAGGGAAAGAAATCTTATGTTTTATATGGGAAAGCTTCGAGTTTGTCTAAAATTTTCTTGAGAAAGCAGCAAGAAGATGTCAGTCGTTGAAGTCATCGCAAAGAATTTTCAAAAACAGTTTTACTGGTTTTGGAAATTTCCAAGGAGAATTTCCTAAATTTATGTGAAGGCATTTGATGGGATATTTGTTTGCAATTCTGGTGACATAAATGGAACTGCGTATATGTCTGTACACTAAATGAATGACCGTTCGATATCCTGTCATTTTTCCTTACTCTTATAAGCCGTTATATGAATTAGGTTACTTCTTAGCAGTCCTTGAAATCCCCGCTTACTTCATTAAATTTCCTCTCCGACCGGCCATTCATGCAATATACCAAGAAAGCGCCAATCGGTCGTACACAATTCCACTTATGTCAATGCAACCGTCATGAGGTGTTCATTTCCGAGCAGAGCTTCATTCCCTTACATGATGGTCTAGTACAAGATGCTTGGAATGATTGACATTTTCATCGATTATTGGAAGCGTTTAGTCATGGACTGGATTCCAGGTGAAGAGGAATACAACTCACTTTCACCACCTCACACATAACCACACAATCGTCTAGGATCAAGTTCTGATACGTCCTTTGTTTGGATGGGACTGCCAGACGAATTTAATGATGAAGCCGGATAAAACTGTTTAAAAACTTGTCCACATGGATAGGGTGCATTTTACGGGTTGTATTCTGTGTGAGGTGAAGACGTTAAGACGGAAGCAGTAAAAAGAAAATATTGCGGCGGAAGTCATGCAGTCTTGTGACTCCATTTTGAGCTTCTTTACGCGCATGGACTCGTATTTTTCATGACGTGCACACGTGTTTAATAACTTAAAAGACCACTGAGACCACCGTTCGGCCAACATGGATGGTTATGCCTAAAAGAAGCCGCATACATGAGTAGCTCAAATACCTGGCCTTGACGACCGACGATAAGGGCGCGACCTCAGTGCTTTGAAATAGGCCTAAAGCGGTTCAAATGTATCTACTCGCCGTTCATTGTGGTCATGAATGTTGGTCATGGCCGACGAGTGAATTCACTGTGATCAGTGAAGTGGAAGACAGGTTCTAGGCAATGCGTGCAAAGCGCGTATATATGAGAAGTCCGTTTTGGCATCGCTTAGTCGTTCACATATTTTGCACATTTATTTCAGGTGCAAAAGAAATTTTTTTTGCAACGATTCAGAAGGATGTGCAAAAAATTTTTATATGTATTGTTTGCCCTTTTGATGTAAATGGGTATTGCAGTTGCATGAAAAACATTACTGCGAAATTTTGACCATCTTGGTCTACTGAAGAGAAAAGGACAAAATCCGTTCCTTGCCTCGTTTTCCCACGCCAACTGTGCTCAGGGGATTTTTTTTCTGTACTAGTACGCTAACCAGGGAATCAGTAATATCACCTATTCAGGTATTGTATCAGAAACGGTAAAGCAGGCGTTTATTCAAACGATGTTGTTCGCTTGGAATATGGCGACATCGAAGCATTAAATGACCCCGAATATAAACCACCGATTTTTGGTGCCAAATTCCATTTCTCGCTCGATACTCAGGTAAGCCTTCTTGGGATGAAAGGTGGTAGAAATGATTTGCGAAAGGGAAGGGAGAGGAAGTAGTAGCAGTGAGGTTGGCTTCCTTTCAAGTCACCAGTGGTGTGTTTTTCAGAAAGCGAGGCCTTCCCATAAGCTGCCATAAGCTTGATCGTTCGCCTGAATAATCCAGGGCATTCCAACTCTGATGTATCTAAACTGTAAAAATTCACGTCATCCGCCTACGTTTTAATAAAAGCCTAATCAAGGTGCCTTATAAACCTAACAAAAGAAAATGCCTCACTGAAATCTGTTCCTCGAAGAATTGCCATCCATAAAAGCAAATGCCCTATGCCAAGTGAGTCCGTCTTGTGTGTCAACTTTTGGATGTGGACTCTATAAAAAACGTCCAATAAGTCAACGTAAACATATTCCAAATAGCTATGTGATTCTGAAATCTTATAGCATTCGCTGATAATAGACCAGAGCTGTGTCACGCACGATTTGACGTCGAACTTATTGCTTTTTGTGCCACTTTTGGAAATCGAGAGTTCGTTGTGAATTTATCTTGACTGAGAACGAAAACTTTAATCGCAGTGGAAAATTTTCAAACTGTTTATCTATAAATCCGAAAAGTTCAATAATATTGCTGAACTTAGGCATAAAGCGAAAGTTTAGCGCAAGCGCATATTTATAAATCGAAGATTGATGTCAGTGAAAACCTGTCCTGTTTGTTTCAGGTTAATTGTCCAGAATATTTGGTTCATTTCCCTGTTTTGGAGAAGTAAGTTGTTTTGCTTGGAGACAATTTATGCTTTCGAAAGAAGAGAATGTTGAGTATGGCAAGCATCATAACGATTTGTTCTAATAGCATTTATATAGAATAAAGAGAACGCATCAAAAATACAAATGAAGAACTGCAGCATTTGGAGACCTTTTCAGTTTAAAGATACAAGCATTGTTAATGTTTAAAAGGAAGTGTTCAATCCGAAGATTCAGAAAATCCTCAAGAAACAACCACAGCGAGCAAACTGGGAGCATTTTGAATCGTTTTTTAGTGAAACAAAATCCTTACTCCGATGCCACTCACTCATATTGATGGGAACTGAATAAACAAATCTAAATTGGTGACCGAGATTTCCCTTAGTTTTTATCAATTGAGATTCGATTTGCATTTTTTCGGTTATAGTTGGAATGTGTTTCTGACTATGTTCTGTCGGTGACTAACCGAAGTTTTGAAATGCGTTCGATTGCGCCCGAATTTGATCTATAACGCAATGCGTTGATTCGATTCTCAGCGCAGTGAAATTTGCTCCATAACCATCAGTGCACAGCAATTCTTTTACACCTCACTGTGGTTATGTTCTTATGCAAGAAGGGATGTTTGTGGCATACACGAAATGCCTCTGAGTTATTTCGTGTTGTTTGCACGCAGTCTTATGACACAACTAGACGCTACTTTACGTCTACCACCTCCGATCTAGTAAGGCGCCCTATATATTTCGGCCTTCTCTTATAAGTGTTGACAAAGAAACTTCTATTGCTGAATACCCTTATGAATAAGTATTACTAAGTTTTTCCAATAATTGTAACTGCATATGAATGGGGAAATGTTTGTTCGATAGTCATTGTTTTTGCAGACTTTTAGAAGAATGTGGAATGGAGTTAGTGTATAAGAAGCGGTTTGCGGATGCAATAAGCTATTATCTGGAAGAGCAAGATGGACGAGCACTTATGGGTCGAATGCAGGCACTTGAACCATATCCACCGGCAAGCGATGTTAGGTATTGTAGACTGATTTATTTGCAATTTGTATTTTTTCACTTCATTTTTTGAGTATATGCTTGGTTCCATCGATGACTCCATTGCCGTTCACATTGGTAAGTACTGTACTCAAAGGGAATATGTGTTATCGATTGCAGGATGGTCAGTGCGCCGCAGAAATTTGTATCACTTATGGATGTAATGCCCGAAGCAGTTGAAAATGTGATGTGCGAAATAGTGAAGAATTTAATATGCAATTGAGGCACGTTGGTTTGTCTAATGGAATTTGGCAGCTGAGGTGATTTATATATAAAAATGAAGTGATGCATTATTTGCTAAGAAATGAGTGCCGTCTATTACCAGTTCATTTACTTCCGTTGTGTCACCTCCATCCACCATCGATTGTATTTCTGCCGTCTTCCGAAAGGGTTCAACAACTGTTGAGTGGTAGGTTTTTTTTACTGTGAGTTCAACTTGAAGCAGTTATGAAGAGCAAATGAAAGAGTTCTGTTTTCTGGTAGTGTATGAAAGGTAAAAAGTTTGATTAAGAGTGTTATTGCTCAATGTATTTAGGATGGCTGATTCGAATGTGTATTTTCTTGCAGTCTGATGGGAAAAGAGGAAGAATACAAAGACGCTGAGGCTGAACGTGAACAAATTATTGCCGAGCGAGCCGATGGACGACATTTGACTGTGGTGAGTCTTGAACGATATTTTGCTGTTCACTAAATATGTGAATAGGTAATTTTAACTATTCTGTATACCAGATTTTCGCATATTTTAACTCACGAGGTCGTCAGTGAATGCGATTTTTGCTTTGAATGAATAACTTTTTTTCTTTTGAATGAACGACTTTGTGGTAGATGGATATTCACTTCTATCACGTATTCATTTCTTTTCAAGCAACATCGTAATAATGAAAGATTTTTCTGAACATGCAGTGAAGAGTCCGAAGAATTCCTCGAAGTTGTTGTTTTCGTATGCCTTTTGTAGAATCTTTTTACTCTTGAAGGCCTAGTTCTGGTCATTTTTGTGAAAGAACGATTTCATAATTTTAGGGGACGCTTTCGAATTCGGAATGGGAAGTAACAGCGATGTACCTTGTGTTTGCATTCAGGAAGAAAGGCAGCAAAAAGTAATCCAACCGTGCATCTGCTTGATTTCCTTGATTCAGGGATCTCTTCGAGGTATTTTATCCAATGACGAGTTTTTCTTTGCTGGTTGCTCTATCGCCAATTGGAGTTAAAATTTAAGCGAGCATAAAACTTCACTCACGTACTAGGTACAAAAAATCATTCTTAATTCTGTTGCTTACCTACGTTTTTTTCATTTGATCGAGCTAAATTTATTTCACTTTGCGGGACTGGAGGGTGGGGTGGCAGATTTCCTTACCTATCTACCCTCTCTCGCTTCCGCTTCCCTTTTTTTTCTCCACCTTCACCGGATTTCCTTTGGCGTCGCGTTGATTATCTTTTATCGGTGTTTTTGCCTAAAATGTTTTGTGTGATCGCCTAAATGTTCTGTCGCCTAAAAGTCAACTTCACGTAATCGGTGTTTTTGTGCTGAATTTAGTATGGCCAGTTCCCTTCCATTGTCCAATTTTTCTTTCAAAAAGGTTTTATGTGAGTGCGAGTATATATATATATATAAATATGTTGTTTTATATGCTTGGTTTTATGACCATATTTTGCATATTTTTCTGCTGTTTTGTTGATTTGCATATACGGTTCATCATAGATGTTTTATTGTTGAATGCGTTGTTTATTATGTTGAACACGGATGGTTTTTATTGGTAGATAAATGCAGCTACAAACGTTTTTTGCGCTTTTACCTATTTCTTTTCCAAAGGCATATTGCAAAAGTTTCGTGTATGTGCGTATGTATGTGTATCTTTGTTTATGTGTTTGCTTGTTTACAAATCTGTTATTTGTTTGTTTTGTTCACTTATGCGTGATGCTTCTCTTTGTTTGACGCTGAGGTTTGACCTGCCTGTCTGCCTGGTAACTTCAACTCGCGAAAAACTCACGCTGGAGTTATGAAGTTTGGTACACCACTGGGTGACCTCTGATACCATCATTTACATCGATCCCTCAACTTTGAAAATTGTTATAGGCGCTTGAAGAGGAAAAAAAACTTGCTTGTTTGCGACTGTAGATAGGTCAATCTGCAATGTTAATTGAAGTCATTGAGCTGTTCTCATTTTTCTGAGAGTTAGCGGCATTTACAACTGCAATTTTCGCATGACTCTATCAATTCCTTTAGAATTTTTGGAATTTTCTTAGAAAAATAGTATTTTTTTCAAAGATTTTGGCTACCCCATCAACAATTACGCTAATTCTATGCACAGTTCGTTTGTGATGACTTATTTGTGCGTGTGTGATTTATCGCCATATAGCAAAAGCTGGAATGATATTTTCGCACTTTTTTTGCTAAAGGCTTGGTAGCGGTAGTTGTTGTTACCAGGATAGAATCTCACGACCAAAAAAACCAAAATTTTAATTTTGAGGCACTTTGCCTTAATAGAATCACCTAGCGTTAACCAACAATGAAGCATAAATACTCGCAAACTAGAAGCGGGTCGATACGGTGCAAGAGTAGCGAATGTCGCTAACATTGACCGACAAATTATCCGCGAAAATAAAATATCAAAATGAATAAACACAAGGTGAGCAATATCTTTAATTTTCTCACTTCGCAGGTATAAATTTTTCTGATGGGGCGTCTTTTTATTCATGGATTTCATTTAATCCACTCTGCACTTAGTTGCCGTGACCTGTGTCATTGTTCGCATTGCTGTGATGATGTGCAAGTGGGAATTATGTGTTATTCATCGATTGGTCGCAAACTATAGAAGCACCAGTTTGTCTTGGATTTGTGTTAAGGTTGGCATGTTGTTGACTGCAGTCGAACAAAAACAAAGCAAACTTTGTTATGACTATTGCAAACGAAACGAGCATTTCACCAGCAATGAGCAATGCTTTATTGGCGGTGTGGGTTCCTCTATAATCGTTGTGTCGTCCGACACAATGTGTAAATCATTCGTCTGTGTTGATAATAGAAGCAACAATCACATCAGCCGTATATAAAATGGCGGCCAGCATTGCAAAATCTCACTGTTGTGTTGTTGCATCGAAATGAACTCGTTTATCGTTTTTTTGAGCTTATTAGCATTCGCAATTGCGACACCACAAGTGCAACCGGCTTCGGTTCTATTCCCGGAGCCAAGTGGATCGGGATGTGTGCGTAAGTTTTAATCAATTTTTTTTCATGTCAGTGATATAAATCGATTCGTTGAATCGAATTCGCATGAGAATTGGAAAGATGAAGGGTTAAGAAAGTGTTTGATTAGGCAATTTTCCCAGATCCTACTGCACATACGAAATGGAACAAAATTTCGCCTCATTCACTCACAATCGAAGTTCGATGTGAATATTCAAAGGCAAAGATGGAAATCAAAGGAAGCAGGTAGTAATGTAGCATGTGAAATGGATGATGGTACTGTACACGGACGGTGTTTTCGAATGCGGTTGGATTCGCTCGCTTGCACAAGCGTATATAGGAATGAATGATTTCTTAGAAGCATAAACAACTACACAGACATACAGACACACATACGCACAACTATGTTAGTTTAGAAGTATTGTGGAGATATGTAGAGACAAGCATCAATATCTTAGCTCATAGAACAATGGAAAAATCAGCGGGAATAACTTACATCTTGATGATATCATGAATATTTCCGAGATATGATTGCTTGCTTACTAGTCGAACGATTACCTTCGAAAATATTTCAAGTGAGAGTATGCAGTTAATCTGGAAACTCACACCAGTTGAAATGCTCAAAACTTGATTCCTGAGGAGACGGCGCTAATAGAAAGTGTTTTCCACACTTGTTTGAGTTTGATTCTCCCGGTTGTTCTTTGCCTAACTTTCCATGATCTACGTTATTGTTGGGATGTCTCGAGAAGATCCTGACTCCGTTGGTTTTGGCACCGGAAATCCGGAACTTTGTTTGATTGAGGAGCTCGAAGCTCAGGTGTATCCTAAATCTCTATTCGCGGAAGGTGGAGTATATTTTTGTTTTTAATGGATTACAGCTATTCACTTCAAATCAAGCTCCACATCTAAAGGACTCTTATAAGAGTAAAGTTGGAGAATAGTTTTTTATTGTTTGTTGGATAGAACAATACTGAGTATTCGTAATCGTTGTTGATGAAGGTTGCAGAGCCTTCAAATAGCGACTATTTGCTCGTTTCGTTATTCGTCTTCGCAGATGCAAGCGGTCTTTATAAACATCTATTGCACTTAGAATCGCTACAAAATGTTGTTAACTGTGAACAGTTGGTTCTGAATTTGGGAGAGAGGTCTTAATTCACAAAGATGTGGAAAACTGCTGAAAGAAAATAATGTGTAAACATTGTATTGGCAACTAAATTGATATGTATCATCAACGAGATTTGAAAGGGAAATGTTAAATAAGAATGTACGATGGATAGATAGAAGTACCTTAGATTTTTCTAGAATTCAATAGAAAAGGCCGACGAATTGATAGAGTCGACTTTTGAAACATAAATATTGTTTGCTTATGCAACTGGGGGAGGGGATTTGATCCGTACTATTACAACTCTGTTCCGTAATACTGAACTATTTTACTGAATATCATCGTTTGCCTTAACTCGCCGATTTTTCCTGACTCAAGGCCAGAAAGTTTCTGTTAATTTTCAGTGGACAGAAAACCGAGTAACAAACGATTTTCCGTTTTTGCTTTCGTTGACATTGGAAACATCCGTTGAGCCCTTTGTTTTTACTCCTTAACGTTTGTTATCCAATAATAAGGAGACGATTGCTGAAGTTGCAGCTTGAAGACAATGTGTATGTACGTCTTCTGCCTATATGAATATGTGGAAATTGTTTAAGATGAGCTTTTTATTATATTGTTCAATAAGTGACAATTCCTGGAAAGGCGTGGTTAAATCAAAAAATTGAAAAGTAAGAATCAAGTAACTGAACAGACCAGGAATTCAAAGATAAGAAAAGACTGCTATTCTATGAATAACCAATAACGGTATACTCGATCAAAAGAAAATCAATCGAACGGAAAAGTCGTCGTCAACGAGATTGTTCATTGGTGTTAATTTGGTGCCAATAGATGACAGACAGCTGGTTGGATGATTGCCGAATAATGTGTTGGTTTCATTGGGAATGAAATGAATCCAAGATGACTCATTTGAAGGATGCAATAGTCAGGCATCGTTTCAAACGACAATCGGCTTCCAAAACCTTGTCGTTGAATGTAGTATGGTAAGCCCGGCAAACTGTCCGGGCTGTTGTGGTGCGTACGCCATATCAATTGGACGTTCGCCCGTACGTTACGTTTAGCTGCTCTTTATTTCCTTCGTGAAAACGACATAGTTTAACTAATTCCTTCAGAAACACCCATTTTAATTAACGCGAAATGAATGAAGGCAATGGGCCACAAATGTGTTCTTACATATTTAAGTCCGTTATATTCCCTTACTCAATTCCCAGTAAAATTTCTGATCCTTGACATATTCGTATTTGATTCTAATCTTCCTGATGTTTCTAGTTTACTCTTTTCAGTTTGAAACCACAAAAGGTATATAACTTCTCTTTTTCTATTCTGCAATCGTGTAGGAACCATCTAATTCCTTTTCATATTTTTCAATCGCGCAAGAGTCACCTGATTCCTCTTTTTATTCTACAACAGTACAGGAATTACATTCTTTCATTTCGAACTCTCATGCTGCGTACAATCTTATGTTTATTATGGATATACGCACTGAGTAAAAGGAATATAGAATATTTTAGTTTTGTATAATTATTTCAGTTCATCGTTTTAGTGAACTCATCAAATGACATAATCTGAAGCAATTTCAGAGTAATTCAGCTGCGTTCATTTTCAATGGAAGATGCACCTGCTGCACACCTTGCTGAAGATTTCGTTATGTGTTAAAGAAATTGTACCGTTATCTTTTGAAAGGTGAACAAATTACGTATAAAAGTTGTGCAAGTAACTCATCTCGATGGGCATTCCTATTGCGGTGATCATAAAGCTAAAGTGGGTTGAAATAATTTGACTCTTACATAATTTTTGAGTAAAAACTCGCTGTGCCATGTCAATCGATATAGATCAGTAATGATCAACGCAAGATTTGATTCTGTTTCACAAGCGTAATTGATTGATTAAATAATTGAAGTCTTTACTCAAAAGGACAAAGAAGGCAGCAAATAGCAGTGCAAATATACACATAAATAACAATGCAAAAAATAGATAGTGAGTAACACACGTAGCAACGAAGCTTGCCGAAAAGTTTTTACACGTTCGAGTGCATAGGTGAAGTAAGGTGAGTCCGAACACCAATGAGCGGGTAATAAAACCGTGTAGCTGTTGATGGAGAAAATTGCAGTCTGTGAGGGAGCCTCAGCCAACTTCATATCATTCCCAAAAATAGGGGCGTGAATCGCCAATTAATCCAATGCAGTGTAAAATGAGTGAACAACACACTTTCTGTGGCTTTTCGGTACTGCAAAGCACAAAAATATGCTTCACTTACAAACTGTAGCCTCCAGTGAAGATCAGGTAAAGCATCAAGATCGTAGCAGGTTGGTTTCGTTCGCATGGTTTTCCTCATGTGAGATCTTTACCGACGATAAACCTTATCGACTTGGCTTTTCCTAGATACTAACCTAACATCATCGGTATAAAAGGTGAAAACGACCAAGGAATGGCCGATGATATTTATGTCTATGATGTCACAATAATAAGTCTGTCTCCTCATACCCAGAATGTTATCAGCAGAGCTATTAGAAATAAGAATTTATCTTAAAGAAAACATTTGAAAAATAACAAGAGTAAGAAATCGATTTTAACAAAGTGTCATTCAACGGAAATACTTTCCAAATCGGTGTTATTAATTTTAAATAAATGGAACTTTCGAGAAGTAATTCAATATCAAAATATTTTGACAAAGATTTCGCTTCGTTTCGTATGAAATAACTCAATGAGACTGCCCACTTAGAGTATCTTCCATTTCCAACAAAAGTTTTCATTTACTTCTTCATTTTTCTTCACTGTCGTTTTTCCAGTTGTGATTCACCTTTCAATGAGTGTTTCTATTTTATATTGTTACGTGAAAATCAAACAAAATTCACAACAAGATGATTTCACCGTGCGATAGCGATGAGGCTCCTCAAAAATGAATTTTTAGTGAGAAGTTTGAATTGACCGCCGGTGATTTTCTGGCGAAGAGCCATTATTAGGGGTCTTGTCACTGATTCTGCATATTTAATCGATCGACTATTGTGATAGGCTGAAGTGCAAGACCGTATCTGGTACAAACCACCTGGCGTGCTTTTTTGTTTTCATTTTAGCGCGTTGTCTGGACACCGCTTTTATATGAAACAACTGTAAAGCATACGAGAAGGGCTGCCACAGTATGTGCTTTCGCGTACTGCTCACTGGACCAGATAGTTTCCTCGAACACTATCGAAAAATCGTGCCCGATCTCCTATAAAGGCACATCAAAGCTTCCCCTTTTTATATAAGAATTTATATGAGAGTGAAATTTTTGTTGCTCGGCCACAGCACATTGTTTTGTGCAGGTATGTGGCAAATTGCACACGTGATCTCCCATCGTTGTTCAACACGAAGAGAATAATGTTTGAGTAACTCGATAATTATATAAAATCTGCATGAAACCAGTAAAGACAATTTAAAATTCAAACAGACTTATTGCTTCCTTTCAAAATCACGCTGGAATTAATTTAAGATTGTACTGAAATTAAAAGATGATGCACATTAGTTGAGTGGAAAACTGAATTGAGTTTAATGTAAGGTCTTTTATAAAAAACGCTCTTATAAGAGGATTAGACATAATGCAGAGCAAGCGGCAACTATCAAGTTGAAAAAAAATTTAATGGAACGTGAACAAGTTTCTGAGAGATCAAAAACTTATCAAAGAAACGGCACTATTAGATCAAATTTTTATATATTGTTACGTTATGAAGGGGTCTTTATTTATTGCGAAGGGAGTAATCCTATTTGCAAGCAATAGTTGCTTCCGTTGTTTACATCAATCACAAGAAATAAATGTAGAAAAGATACGGACCGCTGCGATTATATATGTGATTTCCATTTTACTCGTCTTATACCCTTGACGATCGATGAGTTCGGAATCAGGCTATTCTAAGTTCATTTACATTGTAAATTGAAATTGAATAAGTCGCCCATAAAGAACCTACAACAAAATTAGAAGGAGCTTTACGAATAGAAGAGTCGAAGTAGTTATGCAAATGAATTCACAGAGAAGCTTCACTTCAGAATCGTCTTTCATTGTTGGAAGTCAGTAGCGAGTGCGTAGGTAAACAAAAGACTGTAGAACTTTTAATTATGTATTAACATTCCCATATCTTTCACATTACACTTCAACTTTAAACATTTGATTCAACTTGTGTCGACAAATAATACGCTTGTTCGACCAAGAACTTCGGGAATTCCTATGGCGAGAGGAATGGGTTGTGGGAAAGGTTTAATGGCAGCTGCACAACTGAAACTATGTGTAACTTTTCTGGAACTAAGATCTCTTTTCACAGATAACTTTAAAGTCGGAAGCATAAGGGCAAGGTCAAAGCTCAACAGCTGAAAATGTTGCCTGCATGTACATTGAATGCACTCTTGCGATGCGCTCACTCTTCACTTTCATGCCACATTTGCATTTGTCATTCATCGTCCATTAGCACAACTTTCGAAGCATTGCAATGTTTTGCAATAAAGCTTTCCCTTTGTTTTCTATCGGTTATCACAAAAATTTCCATAAGAGTTTAACAACGCTGATTACACTTCCCTTATGTGAAGATGCATTTCCTACTTGTGAAGCTGGAAAAACTATTTCTTATCGTTTTGTACAATGTCTAATTTTCCCATTTAAATATAGGAGAAAAGGAGGGGGTAGGAGGCAGTAGTGAGGTTGGAAATTAATCAAAACTGAGTGGGGATGTGCTAACTTTTATAAAATTGAAGTGAACCGCTGAGGTCGATGGAAAAAACTTGAGACCCCCAAAGACTACCAAACTATTAAAGAGTAAGGTGAAACAGTTAATATTAATTATCATATGTTCAATCACCGTCAAATTCTAATCGAACGAGGCCTAGTGGAGTTGGTTGAATAGCTGTATTTATATATGGCCATGTGCCAATATTCGACGTATCAGAATACCTCATTTGAGGAATGTGTTTCCAGTAAGGTCACCAATGTGCCAAAATGCAAATTTTTCGCTGACATGCGAAAATTCAATCATCAAAAAAACTCTGAAGTGGTGAACGTTGAAGAGAGCGGTGAGAGAAGCGTCCGATGCACTTCTTTGATTGTCTCAATTTCAAACACTTTTCAACGCTAATATTTTAATATCAATTAGAAAATTGTTCTTAGCATATCAGTGCTATCATTTTATGTTGTACATTTGTTAAATATTACCAACGCATTTCTAGATTATGCTATGAAAGAACACTTGTGAAGTGAAGGCTGACGGATATCAATATGTGGAGGGGAACGTCTTCAGAAGACATCGCGTCACAGCTTACAACGATTCCCCTCGATGATTGATTCTGCACGTCAATCAACTCACTTGCATGCATTTTTAACGGACATCCTTTGTGCTTCTGCCCTCCGGCCGGCCACCAGACGACGTTGAAATGTCACTGGGGACTTGTGTAGGGCATAGTCGACGCCTAATCCGATCGCTCATATTTCTAAAGCACAACTCTTTTTAGGCATTGTCTTAAACTTTACATTTATCGTATTTTCAGATCTTCTCGAAATGCCGACTCATTTGCAGAAGTTTGCAATTGCAGACGAGCAGCAATGAGTTTACCAGCAAGAGAATTCAGCATCCAGATGACCGCAGTTTATTTCTTCGTCAAAACAGCATCGAATGCGATGATACGACGGTAGCAGAACGTCCTGCAGTCTTCGCTTACGCTTCTCTATACTCAAATGGAAATTTCATGATTCTTTACATGTGATTTCCCAGATGTTATATACATTTACAATGAAAAAAGAGATGTTTTCTTAAGAAATCGCTTAGCCTCAGACAATAGAAATTTCCCGAGTTTTTCCAACTTTAATGGCCTGTTCTTAAAACAGTCAATAACATTCATAAATTTAGCGACCAATTTCTTTGCGCTGTCCAATCGAACAAGTCCCCTCACTCTTCAGATCATTCCGCCACTCTTTGCAGTAGCAGTACCAAAAATTTTTTTCATATATAAATGATGCCCTTTGGCTATTCTTATATAACAGGGTAATTATGACGAGTAAACAAATAAACAAACCAGTAGGAACTACTGTTGGGGAGCAGAGGTGTATTCACCGAAGATTGTTTGCCATTTCACATTACTGATAAAATTTCAAATTAGTTTTCTCAAGCAGTTTTCTAACTCGTTATTGTCACCTTTTAGTTGTAAATATTATTTCATTGAGCCGGTTTGCTTTGTTGCTGCTGAAAGAAACCGATGATCAATTCCAGCATATTAGCTTGCGGAACATTTTAAAGAGCCTGCTGTAATTTGGGCCGTAGGATCTGTACAAAAAATGCTTGGTTGACACTCACAGGAATAACGTCATGTTCAGTTCGATCCTAGGCTTTGTTATAAGAGTGCGAGAGGCTTCTCCAACATTCCAACTGAGACAACGCTTGCATTCACTAAGTTAAGCAAGCATCGGGTGCACGGTTTGCAAATGTCGTTGCATAACCTGCACACCGAATGGAGTGTTCGACGAATTTCAGTTAGGAGATGCTGGAATTAGAAATCAACTAAAGGAATGAGTCGTTGAGGGCAAATTTATTTCATGAACTTACCTATATTTTCTTACGTTTGAACATATGAATATCTTTTTCGGTATAATAACATAGATAGATTTTCCCCTTTTGATAAGGAGTGTAGATAAGTTCATGAATGAAATTTAGGCACTCGTTTATTTTCATGAAACTCTTTTCACCCACTAATTTACATCCGTTATGCCACTTTGATGGCACATAATGATTGCTTTAGATGAAGATGCCTTAACGTTGTGTCTTCTTTGATTGCTAGCATATTCTCGTGTACAAGCTCCTTCTTTCATTGTGCTTTCTGCAGCTGTATTGCAGTTTTCTTTGTTCTTTGTAAACAAAACTAGCAACAATATCAACAACATTGAATGATGTTAAATATTATGTAAAATGTTGAAACAACCTAAACCAACCACTTTGAGAATGTCCAGAAACGCTTCTCTCGCATTGCGTTTAGCAAAATACACTCCCTAGCAGCCAAATTATGCTACTTGACCAAAAATCTTTGACCTGGAAACACTCTAATATCGCAGGCTGAAGCTGGATTTGATTCTTTGTTATAAAATTGCATTCGTCTCTTACGATATCCCGCTATCGGAAATGTTTCAGTTTGCCCCTCTCCATAGTCGACGTGCGCATCACTTTCATCTTGTCAAAAGATGCTGCAATACAAACAATGTTTTGCGTAGTTTCCAGTTTCGCAGTATACGAGCCTGGAATCTGCTTCCCGCCGATATCCTTAATTCATCCACTCTTTCAACTTCTAACCTGCGGCTGAGTCCTTCCGATCTATTACTGCTCTTACGTATTAATGTCTATTCGCCTAAATTTTGTAACTTTGCGACCTTTTTTTGTACTTTCTCACTCCTCATGCTTACATACCTTTGTATGGTTTCCCACCTGGGGACATTGAAATAGGTAAATAAACAAATAAATCGAAGCGTGAGCCTGACCTTCAACATTGAGCTAGTGTTCATCTATTAATTTCGCATTTGTTGATAGACGCAATTACTATTGCACCTTGTTGGAGTCACTTATAGGTTAGGAAAGCACTCAAAATACCCGAAAAAAAAAACTCATTTCAACAGATTTAGATTTGCACTGCTGCATAATTATTTTCGAAGAATGAGAGGAAATTAAGTGGAAAGAAAACCGATTGAATCTCTGTGGTAACTTCATTAAGCTTAGAAAGGTTTGTTTCATCAGTGTCTTCGAAGTGCTCCTATAACAAAACGAAAAAAAAAACTGACTTTCTTCCATTCGATGAAATTACCTACTAAAGAGAAAAATCCAACAGTCAACAAAAGTGAAATATCGCTCAATCTTTACTCTTTTTTTTTCTGCCCTTCAAGTTCAACTACTGTACAGCCTCCCCCCCCCCCCCCCAAAAAAAAAAAAAAAAAACTGGGCTCAAGAGAGTACCGTTAAATAATATATATTGAAATCTGTGGATCCACGATATGTAAAATTAACTTGGGGGAGGAAGAAGGAAGGGGGAGGGGGATTATTGTTGAGTGAATACATTGACCTCGTGAGGAAGGCATCAGCGGGTGGTTGGTGTGTTTTTGGATGTGACACATTAATTGCTGCGATGCATTTGTTTTTTGCTGACTGTCGGCAACGACTTTAGTGGCACCCCTCGGAGACATATCGTTAGAGGATGCCACTGGACCCGATAGCCGGCTCACACTTTCAAGCCCTAGCAGTTTGATGCAGACTCAGTACCATCTTCGACAATTCGTCCTTTTCACCTCATTTTAGGAATTTCTTTCCCTCCTCTTCTATAACATCATTCCAGGTTAAGCCCCTACCTGATCCTGTCTGTAACGTGCAATTGAAAATGCAAAAAAGCCTTTTTGACGAAGAAGAGATGTGCCATGAATTTATTGCGTTCAGTCAAACATTATTGTAAGGCGTAAGCATCATCAGCAAAATTTAAGCATCAACCCCTATTAAACACTCACTGTCGGTAGCACCACATTTTGCAGTTAATCCAACTCGTTTATTGTTTCTCAAGAAAAATGCAACTTGTGTGGAATTTTTCTCCGACAGTGGAACCTCAAACCTTCCGTAATGGAATGATTTTACAGGCACGTAACCCTTACTGCCAAAGATGTAAGCATAAATTTCCCACTGATGGTCCAACAGTCATAAAATTCCCAGGTCCTTTATTTTTTTTTCGTTTGATGCCAAGGGTTGGTAGTATGCCAAAGGCGCCAAGCGCCAAGTTCGAATATTTCCAAGACCGCAAGATATTACAAAACTCTGCTACAACTGAAACTTCGAAACGCGTTTCAACTTCTGTATTGTAGCGTCAGATCTCGGCAGCTTTTGTTTGTCTCCTATGCTTCCAGGAACATTCAAAGGTGAGAATGCAATGGTGAGGGAGATGGTGGGGGGGGGAGGGGAAGTGAAAGAGGCTCAGGCTTGAAAAGTCCTCTCCTCCATGCCTTTTGTTTTTTGCTTGACGAACGTACCACTTATGCTTCAACAATTTTAAGTGTCCAGTGTCCAGTAAAAGTAGACAGAGTGGTCAAATTGTACCTTTTCAGAAAACGACTGTTTAGCAAACGGATATCTATAACCAACAACTAATTTATCTTTGATCAGTGCTGCTCTCCACTTCATCTAAATGCGTCCTTTTTCACATTTTTTCCCACCTTAATTGCCTACATGATCTTTCATTCACAAATATTCGTGCCTGAGTTGTTTTTTGTCTTCTCTTTTGAGCTACTTCTTAATTCAACTGTTTATTGATGTTATTTCTCGCAGTTTTGTGTTTATCAAATTTGATTTATTGCGTTTTTCTGAATAGTTTATTTCCAAATGGGCTCAATTTCATGTCATTTCTTTGCATGAATTACTTAGTAAAGGTTTACATTAGTAGTGACAAATAATATCATTCAGTGACATTTTTAAGGGATATTATTTTTTGAATATTATATAAGAGCATCACACTATTTTTGCATTGAATATGAATAGCTCCCCCTCCTGTTGCAGTTCTTCCTCCGCCGGCCATTTTAATGTAGTTAATGGATAACGGGAAGAACGGGAGTTGCGGCTTCTGCTTTTAGCGATCCACAAACAATGGCTTTATTTCGAAGGAGGTCTCGCTGCAAGGGGGTTTTGTGTTTTCCGCATCCTTTCATACACTCACTAAATACTAGCTATGCGCGTAATGAAGTATAAAAACTGAAGAGAGTTGATGTTGCATGTTAGTGCATGGAATTTTGACAGTTTTGAAATAAAGTTTTGGAAGGATTTATGACCAAAAGCTACTCCTAAGAGAGGTTTGTGCTTGAGGAAGGGAGTTCAATTCAAGGAGTGCAATATACAGACAAGTTTGGTGAACGTATCTCGGTGACTTCAGCACTGCGCTTAGAAAATTTAACTTTTTTATTGAACACTCTGCTTGGATTTATCCGCTTTCAGTGTGGTGATATCTGTTTTATTACAATGCTTTATTGCACATAATCCTCATTAACCAATGTTTAGAAATAATTTTCATGGAAATACAACCCGAGAGAGGTTCACCTTCCCTGGCAAAAAGTTTTCAACAATAATATTTCATCCTTAGAGGCCCTGAGGTGTTTTGACTCTTCCGACCTCCCTCATTCTTTTTGATTGTGGGGGAAACCTATGGATCTTTCTCGGTCGCTAGCTGAGCACAGGCGTTGGCTTGCAATCAAACGATATCATTCCTCTTTCATTGACCAAAGAGATTCGATATTAACCAAATTTTAGTTGTAGGCAAAAAAACCAATCAGTTAATATTTCTCGGTCAGTAAAAACCGAATGAGATTTAGGTTTCCAAGCGAAGCTGTATTAAAAGATGTTTGTTACAAGAATGGCTTGGTGTTTTGTTTAGCAAGCCAGGGATAACCAATTCACAAAAATTGTTGTAAATGCAACTAAAATGCATAAAACAAACAACATCATCGCATCCACAGCCGAATGGAAGATGCGAACCTTCATTTGAAAAGGAGACTAAGAGGGAAACCTCAGAAATAAAGTCCAGATGGAGAAGCTGTGGACTGCTTAGTTCAACACTTCACCTAGGATGAAATGCCCCATATAGGTTTTAGCTTATTTGCTTCATTCTATGAAACATCAACGTCAACAAAGCGACCAGACGGGCCGTCATCAAGCTCTGGCTGTTAGATATTTGATTCTCTGTACATCAGCCAAGCGTAGCTAAGGGCCTGTTCGATGATACATAATTTCTTGAAAGGAAGTCAACTGAACCGGCGCTTTCATGCTGTTTCACCTTTGATGAGCCGTCTGACCCAATGCAATCAAGCTGAAATCCAGTACGATCGAATTTAACCACATACTATCGAGTTTTTTTTGAGCAAGTACAAATCCAGGGACGAGCCTGTCTGTCCAGAAGTCTTGTTCTATCTTTTCTCTCCTTCATGATGCACTCACCGCTCTGCATATTTCTTATACTTCGCAAATCCTGTTCAAGGCTGCGAAAATACGATCTGAAAAAGTCCGCTTCCATTAAAGTGAATCGATGCTTTGCACGAGCCAAATATTAATGGTTTTTCCTTCCTCTCCCTTCACCCCCACCCCCTTCTAGCCGTGAAAAGAGATTGCGACCAGAAAGATTAGAAGGATATCGAACCTTTCACTCGACTTCCTCCTTTTTGAGTCCCTCTGTCCATTCAGCTAAACGCAGCACCGTCAAGTCATGCGAGTTCCAAAGCGGAAACATCTTTGCTGTGAATCTACAAAGGACGCCTTGTTTCAATCGGACTACAATTTGCGGCAAGTTAGAACGCAAAACGAAGTCAGCTAGGCAGCAACCCTTTCTTCGGTGTTTTCGCATCCCTGAAGTTATGCCTGCTGCCTCCGCTGTTCGAAGGCGAATGATTACTCATTTCCACAGTCCTCATAGGGCGTCGCTCCCCTTACATTTCCTTCTATCAGCGGATGGTCCTGTATGTGCTTTGCAAGTTTAGAAATAACTCCACACTTTTCTTCTCTTTCGTTCACTTCGCCGAATTGGCTGGACAGGTCATACATATCCTTTGGTTTAGTCGTTTAACCAGTTTTGATTTGCCTCTGCCTATGTTGTCGTTTTATAAGGTATTTTCTGCCTGAAAATTGGCTCCATCGACATCGTCATCACTCCTGCTAGTTTGTTCATCTACTATGCATGCGGAATCCTCAACATTTTCGTATTCTTCGAGAACGATTCCATAAGGAGAATCGAAACCTACAGAGATTGCAGGTTTCGATCCTATTCACTACAATCTTCAAAATGTTCGCATCTAAGTAACGTAAATTGCTGCAAAATTGAAAAGTTTAGGGCAAAGAAACTCGCCAAAACAACTAAAAAGTGGGTTGAATTCCTACTAAATGGCCAAAAAAGTAACCCACATACTACTCAATTGGAGGAGGATAATAACTTTCCTAATATCAAAATACGACGAAAAATATAACAAGCAACGATTGTATAACAGAAAAATGGCCAGTCTTAAGAAACTTCAACATAAAAACATTATCCCATACGATCTCCATTATGAATTACACCGATCAAACATCGTTTCAGCGGTAGATTGCGATCGAATGTTTTTAAATCGAAGACACTCGCGCACAAGTGATATTTGGTTCATACCGAAATCGAATGCACTTCAAAAATGTCGTTACCGGTTAGTGGCTTCGGTAGACGCGGATTTCGGTTACAGTCTTAAACATGAAAAGCGCCCAAACGAATTTAAGGCCAGTAGTAACTGTAATTGGACCGATCGGTTGGCAAAGCCATTTTTGAAGATCTGCTAACTTACTTTCACAGCATTCGCTACAGTCAGTCATCTCATGGATTTGAAAGTCTCATCAAAACATATTAAAGAATTCGTTCACCTAAGAATTCGGTACTTTCATAGTTGCGTATTGGCACTTTTGTCGCATGTTTGTGGAAGTAATTGCATCATTTTTTGCAGCCTTCTTGAATACTTCTCTCCTTTTTATGCTCAAACATATTTGGGGAAGTAGAACTGATATATATAAGTCGTTGTTTTCAAACGTAATTTCAATGAAAGTTATTCCGCTTCTTGTTGACCCTTAATTCCCCATTCAAATCAGATGCAGCAGGTATAGGGAATCGTCCTCACAATTACCATTCACTTGCGAGAATAAAATGTGATGCGTTTGGGGGGAATCGAACCCCCGTCGATTGCTTGGAAGGCAACCATGCTGACCATTACACCACAAACGCGACGGAAACATGTTTACGAGCTTCGAACATCATCATTTCATCGTTTCGTTTCGTTCGAGAAGACGTTTTTTGATGGCGATGCTCGTCTTAGGAGTCATTGAAAAGAACTGCCAGCGAATCACCTAAGAATTTGGGAATGATAGCGTCAATTTGGCTTCTCGTTGCCTATTTTGCTCAACCTGAAAGCGTGCAACTCCGTCTACTTGAAAAAAGAAATGCATTTTCGAGAAGAGCTAATTGTTCACTAGCTGCAGCTGTAAACTGCTGCGGCATTTGTGGTGTAATGATAGGCATAGTGACCCTGAAATGCACAACTTTATTTAAATTGCATATTATGTATAACTGTCTAAATAAATCTGCTTTTTTCACGCTCCTTTTCAACATTTTTCTTGCAAGAAGCGGATTGTGCAAGCGTAATATATATGCGCGTGTATGTGTAAATCTGTGTGTGCGCTAGTTTAAATTCATGAACGATATGAAGTTTGGTAGATTTATCCACATGCAAAATTAACCCCTAAATTTGATTTCTTTCAAGTTGTTCATTTCTCTATGAGCCATTAAGCTAGCTCAAGAATTTTGGCTCTATTTTATCCTGTAAGTTTGAGGTTGTATAAGGGATGACATTTGGGGCACCACTTCATATCCGTTTGAAAACTGATTTGCTAAATATAGAGGTAAATATAGGTGGTGTTAGATAAGTGTATATTCTAGCAGCCTCATTGGCGTGTATTTCGGCTTATTTCGTTGACGACTCCCGAGTATCCAATTGCAAAGTCTGTCAATATGTATTTATTTGTCTGCATGAAATAGTTTCAACTTAAACACCATTAAGTGATATTTTGTTATCGTGGGAAACCTTCCAAGCCTGATTACATTCACATCAAAGATCGAGACTCTTGACGCGGTGGAAATAAATTCCTCTGTGGAATGTGCACACAAAGTATTGCTAGTTCGAGGGATTTGTTAGCGACATGATCTCACCACTTCTTATCGATACTGCCGTGACCGATCATGCAGATGAACTGCATTGCAAGAAACACACATCCGGCTATTATGCCTGGCTCATCTCCCTATTCCTTTTTTCCTGTTTTATGACGCTTCAGAATAGAAAATCGAGTGCTTCATTCTCCTTATCAATATGTAGTTCTTATTAAATGCGCGAGGGTGGAATATTAGTAGCAAAACTGAATATTTCTCTCTCTCTCTCATGGGCGGCTCAAAGACATAGTTTTCATTTGTTATTACAAATTTGCACCCCCATGGTGCGAAATAGTGAACATTTGTTTACACCTGTAGATATGTTTATGTTTGCTTATAGACGTGTCCGTCTGTTCGGTAGTCTTATGCAGAACTAGAATTATGAAATTTGGTTGTAAAAGTAATGAGGATTTTAAGATGACCTCCTATAGCAACATAAACGTTTTTCTAACAATTATAAAAACGTTTTAGTCACTGAAAATTACCTAAAATTTCGCATCCATTTTATTATTGGTCGAATCGCGTTTTGCAGAGAGCATGTGAGAGGAGCTGGCACAGCTTGAACTTTTGCATTTCGCTTAGCTGAACAACCACTTTCATAGGTCAGCAACTTAAAAAAAGCTTGTAAGGTGATATCTGCGTAACTGAATTGTTTAGACCGTTTATAGGGATTTAAAAAAAAAAGTCTCTTTTCTATGGTTAGGTCAGAATTGAAATATGTTATAAAAATCATCCTTCACATTATATCCATTAATTTTACAATTAAATTCCAATGAATCCCGATTTGAGACACGCACCAGCACACGAACGCAAGTGCACACAGACGCACAGACAGACTGCAGACTCATCCACATGATGTAGTACTTTTATAAGGAAAATTAGCAAAACTACATAACAAAGAATTTTTTATAGAACATTCTCTTAAGTAGTGGTCGTTTTGGTTAAAGCGTGCATGTTTTTAGCATATTTTCTTCTGATTTTTGTGGGTTTC
Organism: Baylisascaris schroederi; assembly: GCA_006503575.1. Classification (NCBI taxonomy): domain Eukaryota; kingdom Metazoa; phylum Nematoda; class Chromadorea; order Rhabditida; family Ascarididae; genus Baylisascaris; species Baylisascaris schroederi. The sequence continues at coordinate 958,721 of QEWY01000952.1, forward strand.
CGATTACGATTGATATGGTCGGTTGGTCAAAAAGGCGTATATCAGGCTTTTCGATTTATTTTACTTCTGATCGATCCCCCTCTCCGTTTTTGAATGTCCGACAATAAATTGGCAAAAATATTTGGATCACATCTAATCGGTGTGCAAATACTTCAAGGAAAATGCCCCTCTTTTGAACGTTTGACAGTAAAAACAAAACGAGAGCAATTCTTGAATTTCTGCCAGGTATAAAACATGAAATAATCTAAATATTTTGTAGTGATTACGTAGGTAGACAGAGCAGTTTTTGTGCGCTTATGCAAATTTGGTTTGTCAAAAAACATTACGTCAATTTCGTGTTTGCGCGTATGTATGTGTCTGTTTTTCGGCTAGACACTTTCTACTTGGGAACAACTGGGGTAAATTTAGAAAATTGTTGATTAGAACGCGCCTCCTGGGAAGACGTTCTGTACGATCTTCCATAGTGATCTATCAAATTCCAGCTGATATTTCAAAGAACGAAAGACTTGGGAACGTTATAGATTTAATGACTTATACCGGTCGAATCGGTATAAAACAGTCGGTCATTTCATCTTGCATCAATCTGCCCATACAGAGACAAACCTTTTTGTTTGATAGCAACTGTTGAAACTGGTTGATGAGATCAGCAGAATGCAGGAGTATACTGGGCCACCATTACTAGTAGGCTTGCCCATTTATATTGGCCGACATTATCCGCTGTTATTCATATTTGGCATTTCAAACAAAACACGTTCTCTCATCATTTATGTTTGTTCAATCGGACGAATTTCTCCTTTTGCGCAAGGTGACGGGTACCAGGTTGAAGTTTGTGGCTGCATAGCGATAGTCAAGGTCTTGCAGTGATTTTTTTTTTTTTTTTTTTGCAAGCAGTGGTCGGTGGGGCTAAAATGTCCCACAGGAATGGGACATGACGGAAGAACATAGAGTACTTTGAGTTCTGCGACTCGAGCTCAGCTCAAACAGCATGGTAGCAGCGTGTAGCTTGGTGTGCTTGTGTGGAATGCTGCGCTCGCTGAAGAATGGAAAAGACTGTTTCTCTAACTCCGAGCAACCTAAATAACTGGAATCGTTGAAAATGAATTGGAAAACTAGATTATCTGAGGTTGTACTTGTAGTTTGCATGTAATTTTTTGTCACTTGCTGGCTACGTATTTTCAGTTGTTAGCAGGCTGTCTTCACTTGAGTCTTCTCCGCGCCTCTGTGTTGTTTTGGATTCGGAAACTGTAAGTTGAAGGTAACATACAAGGCAATGTCACATCCTCTAAGCTCCCACTCGTGTTATAGTAGAGTTGATCCATCTCGAAATGGAAATTTGAGATCCAGCTCGAGCTTTGTATGCGACGTTTAGTTCATTTAAATTGACTCCCTTGTCTGAAGCATGCAACGATAGTTCAGTTTGATTCGATCTCTATCGGATTTCAAGAATTAGAGCTCCTCTCGTTAGAAACACATCAATGACGATATTCCCGTTTTTCCTTTCATTTTCTGAAACTCGTTTATAGCAAATATGAGAATGGTAAATAAGTCGGAGGAAATGGCACAATATGTGTTTTCACATTTCACATTAGCAACATGTATAGGCATAAGTATTTTTTGACTTTTTGGTTATCAGTATTAATATTTATCAGTATCAATATAAATATTTATGGCAGCATATAAGTATTTTGGCTATCAAATAAATATAAAGTCAGAAAAATTGCATATGACTTAATTACAACACGATTTCTTTACGTAAAAATGAAGTTGCCTTTCATAAGCGAATCGTTTTTTCGCGATAGAAGAAAAGATTGGCATGATTGAAATGCATATTAATTTTTGCAGTCTTAAGTAATTTTTTTTCGAAGTTGATGGATCAAAACTATCGACCTATGGTGTTGATGACTTTTCCACAAAATTGTCGACTGCTATCACATTTGAAGTTGAAGTTGACGGTCGAATGAGGTCGACCTCTGGCGCATTAAAACACCAAACTTCATATGTTCAATAGCAGTGCTTGCTGAGATGAAACTATGCTATACGACAGACGCAGACATATAATTATACACAGACGTGACATCGCTGTAATACATTCTCATAAAGCAAACTTTGATGTGACAGTGAGCCAATATTAGCAACTCTGTACTTTGAAATGTTCGAACTTGTTGAATTTGCCGTATCAGTTTTTTTTTTTACTTAGGGCGCAAAGGGATATCTTATGCTGTGCACTCCAGCTTATTGACGATGGATACTCGCTGAAACACTATCACTAATTTGCCAGCGTTGTTTCATCCACCGACGATATCCCCAAGCAGTATGTTAATTTGCGATAAGGTTATCTCGAGCACTAAACACTCCACACACCATCGCAAATCAACACGCTTGTTTATATGAGGCCTTATCGCTCTCACCGTATCGGATGCTTCTTTCTTGCATTCAAATTCCATATAGAATTCTTTGCAATCCCCTCAAATATAACGAACCAACAGATCATTTGTTTGGCCTCAACTGTGCTCCCTCAATAGCTAATTGTCATTTACGTTTGTTTGTTTATGCAATCGAATGATCTATTGCAAAAAAATTCATTACTGGACGTTTCTTTTATTGTTAATCCAGCAATTATGCACGCGGTTGGTTTATTATACGCAACCGGGAAAATACGTTTCGCTAACATTTTGCACTGTTCGTTTCATTCGCTACTAAATCACTAGTGTGACCGCTATTTGCTTCTACGGGTTTCAGACCCTCTCTTCGAGGTGAAGGCTGAGAAATGGAGTGCGCTATAGTGCAGTCGACTCAGTTTTAATCCTATTTCAATCCAATCTTCGTTCTAAAACTCACCTTTCTACAATTTATTCACCTCTATTCCAGCAGTTCTAGTATTCAACGTTGCTACTCCCTTGTACGTACGTCATCTCGCCAACTTACCTCATCGCTGCACGACGCAACGCGTGTGCAGCTGTCGCGTCGCGGTAGGCAACGCCAGCCAAGGTACTACCGTATGCCAGTGTGAGACTCCGCCCATACTTGCAGCCAGTTTGCATGCGTTTCGTGTTGAGTGCCCTCGATTTGCGTAGACGTTGCGTTCGGGTTGTGTCCATAGCAGTGTGGGGCTTCCATGCTATTAGCAAACCTCTTTCTATTGTCTAGACAGTAAGGTAACTGAAATTCATGCATATTTCAATTGAAGTCAGCTGATCAAGGCTTTTAATCGCCTTGTGCTGCATTTTCTTGTATTTGTTAAATTCAACCAGCTGGCGATATTCTAGCTAAACTAGTCGACAGTCAATTCTAAACTGCATAACAGTATTAAACTATAAAACTGGCACTGTGATTTGAGATCCTTTTTGAGGTCAATTTTCTTTAGTTCTTTGCATTACTCGTTAGATTTTCTTAGGTGCCCCGAACTTTTCATTGTGATTCTCTTCCGTTTGGCTAGATTCCAACCATCTGAAATCTCTTTTTTTGCGTTGATTTCTAGTTCAGACTTAACAGCCGATTGATTTTTTCGTCGTTTAGAGGCTCGTTGTTCTCGTGAATCAAGTTCTTCTGCATTTGGTGCGTCGGGAGCTGTACTTGAATTGAGACAACTGAGAAGGTCGTGTGCTGCTTCGTGTCGTCACTTCTGGCTACTATTTGCATCTGACAACGTACAGGAATCAGAAATTCTGGCGTTGACATCTAATCAACATCGCTACTGCATTTTGTTTGCAAATGGCGATCTGTGGTGGATGTAATACAGCAATTCTCGACCGATATGTTTTCCATGTTTTGGATAAAACATGGCATGCCTCGTGCATTCAGTGTGCTGACTGTAAGGAACCACTCACCGAGACTTGCTTCTCAAGGGATGGTCTAATTTTATGCAGACAAGATTTCTCAAGGTATGCTCGATCTTCCTCCACCATGTCTCATTTCTTTTCATCTTTACCTTCTCCCTTAACCCATTCACCTTTTGCGATGGCTTATATAGCATTAGCGAAGATTATTTCCGCTTTATCTGGGAATCATTACTAAAACCACATGACGTGGTGGCTAACTTCATGTGTGTGTGTGTGGATAACTTCGTGTGCATGAATCTAGATGGGCATTTCAGCTTTTGAGAATCGCGCATAGACTGCTAAGGATAGGAGCACTCTTTTGTTCGTCAGTAATAACTAGATAAAACGAGTCCGTTTTGCGTTGAAAGTTCCGGTGCTTCCAATACTGCGTCGTTTAACGCATAATTTGAGTAGTGGGGGCTTAATTGAAGATTACATCGGCATTTTTGCATAGCAGAGGGAATTGCATACATCCCTTCTTGTGAGCCTAGTATTCACCTAGCGGAAAGGTGGGCTGCGTTATTTTCCCTCGTCCTTCCTACGTTTTTGAGAATTGAATGGCAAGAAAACTTTCAAGATTTATTCAACCCTTCAAATGTGATTTTTTTCTCTGCAGACAAAATGCATAAAAGAGGGTTGTGTTATTTCTAATTATAAAAACTTCCCGAATTGCAGCATTTTCTCTAATACGTTCATTATGCCATAATCATGCTTTAAGGTTAGCACCCTAGCCTATTCCTTCCCCAGACAAACTAGGACAGAGTTATTGAAGCGTTGATTTGGACTGTGGGAGATCTCACTTTGTGAGGATGGTCCTGCAAGAATTGTATGAGTTGATCATAGGAATCTTCTTTCATCTCTCATATCCCTCGGGTCTTCCGCCGCCCAATCGTTTTATAATCTTGACTTCTTTGTAGAGGAGAGGCATCCATGTTGGGAAAGAGGTCTCCAAAACGTTTTCCAAAATCTCTTAGATTCTAGCGATCCAAATTTTCATGCCCACTGCCTAAATGCGCTCGTGTAACGTTATCAGAGTTGCGTTCAATATTTTGGTTCTTTTGTCGGGAGCAGTTTTATGTCTAACAAGGTTGTGCCTGTGAGAGCTGAACGTTCATGACAGTAAATTTTTTTCCCATACGACCAAATATATTCTGAGTGCATGGTTGTGGGTAGGAAAGGTGACATGTAGATGACGATGTGGGAGGTCGAGAAAAGGATCAAACATTTTGCTATTATCTAATCCTTCACACTACGCATTCCGAGTCATAGAGGAATTAGATATCATCGCTCGTCCATTCATGTTTTTTGAAAATTGCTTGTGAAACGATAAACTAATTTTTCTGATATTCTTGATGATTATGCAATTTTCTTTTTTGTCTTTGTCATTTCTTTGAGGCTCATTGGTTTTTGGTATATTTAGAATTTTCTATTGTATTGCTTTTTTTCTTTAGATATCTCTGGTGATTTTGAAATGCAAATCATTCACTCTAAAATTCATAGGTGAATGTTCAAACCATTTTAACCCGTTAAACATGCTTTTCCTCTTCTAATGTTTCAACCGCTTCCTCAACCTCTTCGTCTTTTCTCTCTCCTGTATTTTATTCTATCGGGAAATATTGTTTGTTGGAATGAGGTGGGTGGATTTGATCTCACGATCCATTGAATACCGACAATTGGGCAAAGCTGTTGCATACACTCGTTTGGCTGTGTGTTTGGGGATTAGTGCATTTTATGGATTTTCTTTCACTTCCACTCTCACGGCGTATTTATCATTCGCTTTGTTTGGTTGTGTGGACGAGCAGCTCACGCGACGCCTTGCTTTTTGGAGTGATATTTTAGCTAGTGACCGAGTGATGTCTCTTGGTTTGGAGGTTGGAAGAAATTTCTTCGGAAGATGTTGTTGAAAAGTTTTATAAGTCTGAAAAGAAAGGCTTCTCACCTATACATAGATATATTCTTGCAACTTTTTATGGAAATGCATTGCACTGTTGCCATGTATTATATGAGATACTGTTTATATATGAGTATCTATAGTCCTTTCGATAGCTTCGATTCCGTGAGCATAACAGACTACGCAGGTGAAATTCAGTGGATGTGATGCGCGCCTTGTGCTTTAACCCATTCTTCTGATTGGTCGTATTGTTTGTAACTGATAGACATCCAGAGCCTTATAAAATTAAAATGATTTTAGAATGAGTGCTCAGCTGCAGTGGAGAGGAGTTTATCTCAGCTGTGAGTTTGTGCAGGTGTAAGTAACGCTATGCATATTGTGCAATAAAAGCTCTAGCAAAATCATGCCTCATATGTTTCTACTAACTAAAAAAACCAACTCTAAGAATTCTGAGTTGTTTCTTCTTTTTTGTCTGAATTGGCTGGCTATGGAATATTACAAATTATGTAGCGCTTTTGAATATCAATAGTTTATATAGGATTGTTCAATTTGAACGAAATTTGGTGCATGCCAAAAGGTTTTTCTGTGCGGATCGCATGCACCAAATTTTGTTACTATAGCTTTTGTGATCAGTGGGTTTAAACTATAGACTGGGCAGGTAGACGTGCACACGTGCGCGCAAACGTAGGCTCTGCATACTGCACTTCTGCATAAGTTTACAAAAATCGCATAATCGCATCAGTGCGCCTTCTTAAATTTGCATAAATTATTGCAAAAAGAGTGCCTCTTGCAGAACACTACAAAACGCATGAAAATAGCCTTATATTTACGATGTTAGTTGTATAGAAATATATTCGTTGGGTATGCTAACGCACGCGATGCCCTTTGGCCACACGGAATTATAGGGGAACAGGCGACTATTTTCATGAGGTCACAAAATATAATAGCTTGTTCTGTAAGGGTTTGCTTTTGAAGTTTCTGCAGCATATAAAGAGTCCAGCACACCATTACAAAGTTACTCGCAAAGTTGCGGCACTATAAAAGTTTCCTTTATATATTTTGGCAAAACGGTCGAAGAAAATGAGGGTCTACAATAATATTACTTGCGCAGGTTAAGCCAATAAAGGTTTTGAAAAAATAGCGTGGGCATCCTGCTCTTTGTTTCGAGAGGACTATTTTCTTTTAATGGGTGTTTAAACCTCCTTTGGAGATTGCAGACTTGCTTGCAAGAATTTAATATTAGACAGGACGCTACTAGGCCTAGCAGAGGCTTACTAGTGCCAATTGGCAAGATTTGTCGGGGGAGCTGTCACATACACACATACACACACGCACCCATCCATGCACAAGCACAAGCTCACCTATAGGCACATATGGAATGTATGAAGCGAAGAGGTTTTCGATTTGGTGGAAGGAATTCGTTGATGCGAAGGATTTACATAGTTTTGTCGGGTGACTTCTTGCCATGAAGTGGTTGATTTGTGAAGGGCAATTTATCATTTTTCCGCTTTTCTCCATTGGGACAACAAAAAGGCGCTCAACCGTATAATACATCTCAAAATGCTAGCCCACATGATCCTGGACGTGACACAATAAAAAACAATGCTATCGAGCAATACTTTACCAAGATCTGCTTTTTTTTCTTCCACCACATTTTCCCTTTTCATCGTGCTCCTCTTTCAAACACATCTTCATATCTTGTAATCCTTTTAATTCATTTCATATTCACAAGCATAAAGATTTGAAGTGGATCGGCAACTGCAATGCACAGATGCTTCTATACAAAACGACTGCGCAGATTTTAGCTATTGCACATCAATATGAATTGCTTTTTAATCAGATGATGCTTTATTGGCTGTGTGAATAGACCGTTGACGTTTTTCTGATTGTCGTTGAATTAACTCGAGTGTTATTTATGTTGTTTTCATTTTATTCACGCTTCTGCGACTAAATACTTCCCAGCAGACCACTTCCTTATATTTCGGGACCTTAAAACCTCTCTGGGGCGTTCATTCCTGCCTTATTTGTCTACGATCGCCTAACGGAATTCTAAATATGCATTCGTTTTTCAAACAATGCTAGTGCAAATATCGAATGAATATTAATATTAAATAAAGTGAATTTTAAGCGAATTTCGAAAAGGGATTTGAGGAATTTCATATAACCTGGAGGAAGAATTCCGGAATTACCGGTCTTAAAATAGAAAGAGAGAGGTTATATGAGAGGTACGAGGCTCCTTGCGGAGTTTATTCAAGCTTAATAGGTAACAATCAACTCGATTAGACGTTGTTATTCCATTCCGTATTCATCACTCCTTACAGACGCTTTGGAACGCGCTGTGCGGGTTGTAATGTTGCGTTGGATAGAAACGATTTGGTGAGGCGTGCTCGTGATAAAGTCTTCCATGTACAATGCTTTCAATGTACCGTATGCCAAAAGAAACTCGATACTGGTGAACAGGTATTCAACGATTTATCTAATTTTCTGATTTTTTTTTCATTTCCATCACTGTGATGTTTCATTCTGCATTACTCATTGAACCAGTTTCATTTTAGGGGTTGGTAAAAGTTTATCCAACTGGTAAGTAAGTTAATAAATATTATACCTCTTTAATACTAAATGAGAACCCGTTCAGGTACTGTTTCAGTGTTGAGATTAATGTCAAAACCGACTAGTTTAGCTGAAGCTTCACATAGAGTTCAGTTTTTTGACTGTATGACTAAATTTGTCAAAGTTTTTCTATCGCTGGACGAAGTATCTATCTCTGTCTTAAACATTACCACTTTCTAAGTTGAATATTAAATGGTATGCTCTATAAATTCTACGTAAATTCCATACTTATAATGATTCTCAGTGGTTTCCAGTAGAAAATAGCCCGCATTATTTGTGGCTTACACCCGTCCGTTTGTATTTATTCAAGGCAATAATATAGTGTAAGAAGAGACGTCCGCCTTGTTCTATAAATCGTTATATTTCTGTTGATTTCCATACCCCGGCATATTACAATATTCAGTAGTTCATGTATAGCTTACTTATATATCACTTCTTTCAATTAATTATCATATTTATTCCTCGTCTTTGCATATATTCGTTTCGAGACCAAAATTAAGTGCAGGGATGTCTTCAGAGGATGAAAAATGTGCGTAAAAGATTATGCGTTTTTATGCCGATATGCTAATAGAAGCATTCCGCGAGGAGATCGTGTAAAAATATGGCACGTTTGCCATTGAACTATGATTTGCTTCATTCGTATACAAACAAACAACCCCTCACAACCAGAATGTCTTCAAAACGACATTTCTCTCACCTGAGAAAGTTATCATGATTTTTTATTTATTTTATTTGTTTTTTTTTTTCAAGAACGTCGTTTTATTAGCGTTGTGGAAATATAGACTAAACTCACACAAGTGGGATTTTTGATGAAGGTGAGCTAATTTTGGCAAAAGGCAGGAAGCGCTCATCGAAGTTGACCTATTTTTTAAAACATTATCCGGCGATACGTGGACTCACAAGGTTTTATGTCACCTGACCTCGACACACCTCAGGTGCAGCAATGTTACCCATTAAGTGTGAATAGTTCGTTGAAAGTTATCTATACATTCACTCAAGGAATAGCACTATACCAATTGTAAATTCTAGCTAGAGTGTAAGTCGAAACTTGAGCTAGAGTATTAGTTAAAGCTCTAGCTGGAGCACTAGTTAGCGGCGATGTTTTGTGCTCGGATGAGCACACATTTTATGCTGACTGATGCGTCACGAGTCCAGTTATGCGAATGGGCGGCCACATTCGGTAGCCTCCTGGGATATCACGAACTCTCTCAAGTCGTTCTCCATTTTTGCAGCTCTATATCTTGAACGGCAATCGATTCGTATGCAAGCACGACTATCTAGCCAACCCCGGTGAGTGAAACTTATTGATTTCGTTTTTTTTATTATGCTTACTTGCAAAATGTTTTCTTTCTGGGAATTTTAGGAGTACAGGAAAGGATTGATAAGGGCAAAGTGATAATTCATATATATCCCCTCAAAAATCGGTTATTTGCTGATTCATTTATCATTCCTCCATTTATGCTTCCTCTCCAGTCATAAACAAGGGATATTTCCATGAATTTTTGTACATTTGTTTTATGTTACCAGATTGATACATAAATTATTCAAAAGATACATCGATCGAAATTATTGCGCATTTTATCTGCAATTTGAAAATTATTTTCTATTGCAATATGCAATGCGCTTTGTATTGCAGTGACAGTGGCAATTTGCAAAGCACTTCATGCAATGACAATTATGGTCATTCACCTTTTAGGCCGCATTTGCTAATTTACGAAAAATTGACAAATAATAAAAAAAACAGTATATTATCAGAGCCGCGAGGAAATCAAAATATTCTTTTTGAACGTTTGGAATGGAAAAAAATTTATCAATTTCCACACGAGATAGTAGTTGCATTTTTGAAGTTACAACGAATTTGAAGATTGTTACGGTGTTGAATTCGAAGAGCCTATCAAGTTTTGGGATGTTAAACACGATGCATAATTAATATGACGGCTCATGGCTATTATTATTATTGCTGACTATTGGCGGTTGACACTAAATTCCTGCTAGCAATGTTGATTTCTACTATAACAATAAATAAGAAAATAAAAGCAGTCCGTGCGTACAAATCAAAACGCAGATAGTTTGCGTGCTCATATTGATGCAATTTTTTAATCGATCCTAGATTTTTTGTGCATTGTGCATTTTTTTATTGTAAAGGTTTTTATTGCAGAATTAGAATCTTTTTATCATTTTCCACTACCATATTAGTGTTTTAATCGTTCGACTTTTACAACTCTATAAATGCAGATATTTTTTACTCACTCGAATTTTGCAGCTCGAATATATCTTGATTCGCGAAGAATTGCTTTCAGATGTGTCTCGTTGAATTAAATTTAACACATGTTTTGAGCATAGTGAACCGCTGTCATATGCGCCCACAGGATTGCATTGTAACGTCGTACTCTGTTCAATAACAGTTTTGCACTTTTGGAACATCGCAACAGATAGAAGTTAAACCTCAGCTGCTAGATTCATTGGTTCAGTTAAAACGACTTTATTTATGCAGAATTTCAAGCATACGGTGTATTTTCAAATATAAAAGTACCAATATAGAATGCTGTTGAACGATGAACTGAAATGGATTTTCTTTTTCATTTCGTTCGGAACGGTCGTTTCATTAATGAGAAAGGGATTGGCTGCTAGGGTGATAAAAGGTCAGAGGTCGATTGTGTACTAAGGATTTAGAGTCGTTAAACGCGTTATTACGCCTATATTGCACAATACGTGCGCACTATAATGATTTGCCTCTAATTACCACTCATGGTGCAGTGTTTGCATCTCGTTCGTTGTTAAGCAGTATTCATATTGCATCGAATGCATGCATGTGACCGCAAAAATAATCCTTTAAAAGAAAATTATAGCAGAAGTGTGTGAAAACAGGTGAAACAAGTGGACAGTTATGCCAGAGGATCTGGCGCGATATGCGCTTTTTGCATTCCGCTTACTTTACCAGCCAGTCCCATAGGTTTCATCGAATAATATAATAATCGAATTAATGTCTTCATCTTCTAAATGATCCAACCACTCATGCAAATGTTTTATGAAACATTCGTTTTTCTATAATCCAGTCGAAGTGAAATGAAAATTCAGTAACTTAACTCTGTTCGAATTTGGTGATCAACTTAAACATCAGTATAGAAGGCAAATTGTAATGCACATTGTATACATCAAATTTTATATCTCTAGCTTCACAGGGTCTCCAATTGAAACTATGGGGCAAATAGACAGGCGGACGAATATAAACATGCGCAGGCACAATGTTGCCATATTATGTTTTGCAAATATAAATTCACAAAGGGGCATAAGGGAAATGTTAGCACAATATGTGCTTTTTGCGGCCCCATTTGTTTGGTCAATCGTTTTTGCAAATTGCCAACATGTGATGTGCACAATAATAAGGTCATGTTCCAGTCAACTTAATCGCCTATAAAATCTATTAATGATTTGTTCTTACGTCTGTTGGAATTTTACGTCTGTGCGTGTGTATTTGTCTGTGTCTGTCTGCTGATGTATTCAGCAGTTTCAGTTGAGCTGTCACTAATGCTATAATTACGAAATTCAGTGCATGTCATACCAGGCGACTTTTGAGAACATCGTTCTCGCCGATTAATCGAATCTGGAAGAACGGTGTTCAGTTAATGGTGCCTGAGGGTCTACATACGTTACACACGTAAAAATGAAATCTTTTACAAACGGTTCATATCAGTGATCATACCACTCAACTTAAGAAGCATTATTCCGCATACTTTATTCGTCAACTTATAAAATTGAATGGCCTGCTAAACGGATTGTGGAAGCGCATGTCGTACCATCTTCTTTGGCGCACTTCTCCACATATTGGTTAGGAAATGCATCTTGACCGTTGTAAACGGCCGCTCCAACCGGCTGTAAAATGCCGTACAATGCGAAGATAGCTATGATTGCATGTGCGTAAATGCTATAGGAGTTGGTAGGTGACTTGAAATTTGGCATAGGAGAGCCATCTCAGGTTCTGCGTCACTGTTGTCTAACGCGTATGCACTTGGTTCCAGTGAGGTAATTTTGGCAATTCTTATTGCAGTGATGAATACGTAATTCTCGAAAATGTTTTTCAGCATGGCGTTTGTTATACATCTGCTGAGGTATGTAGGAAAAAAGGTGCAGTTCCGTGGGTTAACATCCCATCATAAGCCAAAAAAGCACTCAAGAGTACCAAAAGTCTTGGACGACAATTTTCTCGATTCGTTAAGCCTACCTCAGCGTAATCAGGAAATGCCAGCAAATGTATATCCAAGCTTGCTTCGCTGGAATATATACTTGCAGAGGTAATCTTTATTCGCTGAAAAACTATCAACTTCATTTTTTAGAGTATTCAGTTATCGCTTATGTTGAGAGCTACATAGAGTATTGGTTTAATTATTACTCATTACAAAGGTAGCATTTAAAAAAAACAATAAAAATTTCGTAGATCTACTCTCTTTTGGCAGCTTGCCAAACTTGAAGTTTATTTCTGTTTTTAAGTTATCGGTGTTTGACGGTTTAATCGAGCATCCTCCCATCTAAAGTCCTTCTGCACGTTTATGTTTCCAATCATTTTAATTTGTCGTTGTCATATTAGGTACGAAGTAAAAAGGTAAGTAAAATGAATAAACTAAAATAAAACAATGGCAAACAAAACGGTAAATTATGTCCACCAAAATTTCTGGGGTATTCGTAGTGGCCCAATAGCTGAAACCGGTTCACAGTCAGACACAGACCGTGATCATGTGCTGTTCACATGCTCCCGATTGATGTTTCCTTGCATTGAATTTCTTTATGGTGATTAATATAATGGGCTTTGTCACAATGATGCGACCATTGCATAAAAAGTTGCGCTAAGGCTGTAAAACAACCGTACCATCAACAGTACTTTAACATTTCATAGCTGTTAATAAAAGCTTATACAACGTGTGCAACTCTACAGTATTCTCGTAAAAGTTATCCAATTCTAGAACGCTCTTGTAAACCCTGTGCAGCTCTGCAGCACTCTTGCGCAGCTCGTGCAAATCTGCCGTTGACCAACTCTACCGTAATCTTCTTTCGACTTTGACCTATAAGTAGGAAGTAATATTTTTATGTGGTTGAGATCACTAGTTGCACCATCTTCCGTGGCACTCGCAGATTCCGGTGATCGATGAAAAAAATTTGAGATGGCTCTGAACCTGCTTTGCCTTTCTTTTCCTATATGAAAAGAATGACTGTGAAAGGATCGGCATAATCGATGGGCATCGTTTGACCAGTTGGTTATACTCGACTTCCACATTGAATTTGGAGCGCTGGACATAGAGACAAGGATTTATCGATTTCTATATAACTTGATAATGTTGATAACCAATAAATTTGAATCGAAGAGTCGAAAGTTATAGATAGGCCCGTCAGATCGTTGATAACCATCAACAGATAAATTCAGCACGTCAAATTTAAGTGTAGAAGTTGAACGCTTTCGTTCAGTCGATCAATATCAAGTTGGCGATGTGAGAGTGAGCATTACGCTCAATGTGCACAAACCCTTATGGGAATGGGAATTTATCGTTGGCAGAAAGGAGTGCTAACGAAAGGTGCGCTAAAATTTGCATACGAAACCTAGGAAAGAGGTTTGCCAGGCTCTCAATGAAGGCCATTAAAAAGTTCGTTTTTTTTAGCTCTAATAGAGACTGAATTCGGTTAGGAGAGCTTGCGACTAGATTTCATCTATTGAAGCTGGAAGGGTCGTGACGGTGGAAGGACCAGTGTTCGGATGCAGTATTTCTTCTCTCCATATCCAGTATCTCTCATTCGGTTCATACTTCGGATTGCTTTCCGCTTCTTAGAATCACTTGCTTGTTGTTTGCTTTGAAATTTGCTGTTTAATTTTAATTATATAATGAAATTAGGCGCGTAGGTTGTGTTTGCGGGAACATTTCCATATCATTTGCAGTTGACTTCCGTTGTATGGTGCTATAAGTGCGATTGACTGTCATTGACGAGGGGTGCCGACTTGCTAGTGCTTATCGCCGCATTCACTCGGATGCACAAACCCGATTAAGGACCTACTCACTTGGATAATCTATTTGTGTTGCGCACGTCCGAGTCCGCTCTTCAAATATGCATCTGCCTCCCACTCCCCCCACTCCTCAGCGACGACCCCTTTTAACCCACCCTCACTCACCAATCAACCCTTTCATCTTGGCGTCATTTATTTTGGCGTCTTTTCCGGATGCTTTGCAAAACGCATGAGGAAAGCTTCTCAGATAATAACATATCTCTCTCGATGGCCACTTATATGGTAACGTCTTGGGACAATAAAGATCGAGTCATTCAACTGGGGCACCATTGATAATATGGGCACTTTACAGGCTGCATTCGACTAAAAAATGAAAACATCCGTCACCTCAACTTGTCGTCAATCTAACTGACTTATATGGCATTTTACCTCTTACCTTTTGCTTATTGTTTGGCAGCTTCTTTTAATGGGAGAAAAAACAAATGAATTTCTCATTGATGATCTGAATCATTTATGAACAATTTCCACGGAATTTTATATGGAATTTTTTTGCATTTCCATAGACCTTGTCAACAAATGAGGAAATTTGAATATTAGTGGCACATATATGGTATTTATTCGAATATCAGGGCGATTCTTCAAATTTATGTAAGAATATAATCAACAATGTGTTTTCTCATTAACAGAAAGCGTATATTGGCTGCTTTCGACTTGTTCTTAACAACATCTTTCCTGGGGTGCCCCATATTAAATCATTCTATAGGACGTTCGTTCTCCTTTCATCACCCGTTAATTGGCACTCAGTTTTTCGAATGTGAGTTGCACAGTAATTGCATTCTTGTAAGTAATAGATAGCCGTCGTTCATATCGATGGTCTGAATTGTTATATGGACTGAATAGAGCTGTGAGCCGTTGCGTTGTGATTCGACCCATTTGTAGCTTCATTCATGAGGCGAATCAAAGTACAGCTGAAATGAATTGTGCTGATTTATTGGGTGTTGTTCGATGTGGCATTCACCTCCATCATTCATCAGTACAATCATTTTTTTGCTACAGTTAATGTTACTATGGTCATTAGTGTGCGTACTCAACTCGCTCACGTATCCGCCAACTCTGTTTCTACTATTTTCCCCTCTCTCCCTCTCTCTGTTTCTGTTTCAAGTGGTTATACTTGTAGTAAATCCCTTCGTTCATTTCATCTTATACCTATTAGAGCAATATCCCATTCGAGCACCATTACGACATACGGCAACGATTTTATTCATAATCGAATTGCGTTATGCGATATTGCAATGTTGTTTACTTGCCTTTAAATGGCCTTCGTATTTGTTAACTTCATCGATACTAACATAGGATTGACAACATTTATGAGGGGTTCGATAAAGGTATGCGTTTGACTGAAACCGTGAAGGAGCAAAGAAAATAATAAGAACAAATAGGGAGGAAAAAACCTGCTGAGTCGTAACAAAAATGAACGTTGGCCTGTGAACGTGCAACTCACTTTACACTGCCATGAATATTGCTTCAAGGCTTTCGTGTCTATGAACATGAAGTGTGACAGTCGAACTCAGCTATGTGTTGCAGGTTAGGTGGGGAGGGGAAGGAGGGTGTCCAGCCATGCGTAAACGAATAGTTGCTCGTGATCGAGTATAAAAAGGAGAAGGATTAAGTCCAACTCGTTTGTAACTGAAAGGAATCGAATTAATCTTGATACCGCTAAGCCTAATCAATTTTTGAATAGTTTCTAAATGCATCTTCTATGTGTCATAATTATGCGCCGAATATACATTGCACTAAAAACGTTGTCTAGCTATTGGCTAGCATTGTAGTTTATTCAAGTTGTGAAAGGGTTAGCTCATTAGTGTCTCCTTTTGTATTTGATTTCTAGGTATCTAGCACATTCTCTAATGGGATGCAAGCTTTAACACTTTTTATCCTTTCTGCAACAGGCGGATTTATGCTCGAACCGTTACTTCGTACAGCTGTGCTTGATGCTTCTATTCGGGTAATATTGGGCATGGGATGGAAGATACAAGCAATCTGACGTTTAGTAGCCGATTGTTCTATGAGAGGAGTATTATGTTTAATTTTCTGGGTTAACTGTTTTGCATGAAAATTGGTCTTATGAGACAGTATTTTTTAGGTGCGTTACTTATGAGTGCAGTTCTCTTATTGCTGTACTATTTTTTATATGAGAGCATTAAAAATGCTCATTGTTTGCACAATAGCTGAAAGAGGATTCGTGTGGTAACGGCAAAAGAGCGAACCATTGTTTGGTGAAGGAAGCACGAGCCGGGATCAATCGTTTAGCCTATGTTTGATGCATGCGTAATATGCAAATGAGCTAATGTGGCGGCGATGTGTTTAGAGGGCACATCTTCAGGCAGCCGTTATTCCAGATTTATTCGTATGCTTTGACGCACTTCCATGAGAGCTGCTTTAGCATTCGCACAATGACCCACTGTGGACACCATAAGAACCTCTAAGCCAGTGTTAACGGGACGGCATCTTAGCTGAGAAGAAAGCTGCATCAATGGATCTATCCCAGTGGAACAGCTGCTTCTGGAAGTCAGCTGCCTCATTTAGAAACTGGCTTTTATCCAGGGAAAGCGATGATTCAAGCATCTCATGAGTTGGTATTTTCCAGAAAATCTCGTATTTTGCATTCTAAGAAGAGATCATTCGTTTGTAATGGATTTTTGAGATTTTTCTCTGGAAGTGAATTAAATGAATTTTTTGGAGCAAGGCGAGAGATGTCCGTTAGCGAACGAACTGTTTGATAAAATGTAACGAAAATATGAAGCCTCTATGTTCCTACCGAAAGATGTGCTAAAAGGTGAATTGTTAAAGTTTTTAGGGTGTTGATATTCTAAGTGGCAAAATGTCTGCTATAACAATTAATTCTCCTTGTTGCCAGTCAGCTTACAATACTTGTTATCCTTATTAATACAGACAGTACTCTTTGTCGATGTGCATTAATATGCACAGTACTTTCCATCAGTGTAATTCATTTCATACCTCACTGTTGCAATTTCTCCAAAAGGATGGTTGGTTATAATTAGTGAATCGAATGATCTAAAGGCCAAACTGGCAATGTTTGACGAATAGTTATCACTCGCATCCATTCTTTTTTGAATTCCCCCTCAATGGTCAATTACGGTCATTTAAGTTTAAATTCCAGTATGGACATTAATTACATGGTACAATTTTGCTACGCGTTAGTGTGTGGATGAAATAGACGGAAAACATCGTTTAGGTTTGATATGATTTAATACTTCAGGTGTTACCTTCTTTCACATGAAAGGATGTAACACCTGAAGTAACGGTTTCATTCACAGTTAACTGTAAAGTAATGCAGTGGTATATTACCGATGATATATGTATTATTCAGTTTTGTGTAGCATCTATACAGTATTAGCGCTGATTTGCACTAAAGCTTGTCAAATGGTTTCGCCTTATTTTTCGCACACGTTTGGTGACAACAACAAAATTTGTGAGAGGTGATCGGCAGTCTGCGCAGAAATGTTCCGTTCGAACATCGTTTTTGTCACATTAGTTTTTAGCGCATCATTTTTTTCATCCGATTGAAAGGAAATTTGATGCACAGCGGGATACTGTAGAGAACAGGTAACGAATGAGCAAAATGAAAGGATGCGTCGCCGAAATCAATTCACCTTTTGAGATTTTTGCATAGAATTGTTCTCAAGGTTAGTTGAATTACGCTGAAACAAATGCATTTTTTGTATGAATTTTATTTTACTTGTGCATGGCCCTTGGATCTTGCGGTGTAAAACATTTTGTGATTGTTGGCTGATTTTTCATCAGCTTATTCATTTTACATTCTTTTTAGTGGGTGGACATTCTTTCAAATTACTAAAGGTGTGATTCGTCTCAATGCGAAATTGAGTAGGGGAGGGGGAGTGATTTATAGTGAACAATTAGGTCCAGAGTTTGATCAATAAAAGACTATCTCGTCTTCATAATAGAAGTTTGCACCCGAAATGAAACAACGCCCGTTATTTATTTAATTCACCATTTTCATGTAATTGCATATATATATATATATATATATATATATATATTGTTGGCAGAAATTTTTCAGAAAATCCTTTCTTATATGTATGTATGTATAAATTCGTTAGCGGAAATTTTTCAGAAAATCTTTTCTTAAAATAGTAGCACGTAGGATTGTCGAGTTGGCCGTTTTCCCTAGTAATTATTGCCTTCGAATAACGATATTTTATTGATCGTGTTTTGATCATAGCAATATCTACCCTATTAATGCCGTGTTTGCGCAACATTATGTGCAATTGTTTATGCTATATATAATACCTGTAATTTTGAAATACCTGTAATTACTATATAATGCAGTCGGATACAGTAGAAATATCACCACTCACGAATAACCTATTGAATAATTATTTCCATAATATGGTTACTTACTAATGGTTATATACTACAATATTGTCGTGCTAATGAATCTTTCATAACAAATATTTCTCACTGAGAGGATTAAACGAAATTTCTTTAATGTTAAAGAATATCGGATTGCATATTTTTAAAACTTCTTAGAACTTTGAAAATTCTTCTCAATGGTATTCCCTCATGACGTTTGCCAAAATCTTCATGAAATTCGTTGAATATCGATGATTCC
Source organism: Baylisascaris schroederi (assembly GCA_006503575.1). Classification (NCBI taxonomy): domain Eukaryota; kingdom Metazoa; phylum Nematoda; class Chromadorea; order Rhabditida; family Ascarididae; genus Baylisascaris; species Baylisascaris schroederi. The sequence goes on from QEWY01000952.1 coordinate 977,683, forward strand.
TACCTCTTTCATTTGAAAGATGAATTTTTCAAAGCGTTTGCAATTTATAGACATCCGTGTTGTGATCTTTCGAGAATAACCCCTTTTTCAATGTTCCAGAGAAAATTAGATCAAGTCAACAGAGTTCTCCTCTAGTTCAAATATCTTGCATTATATTATAATAAAAGTGATCAAGCTGACCTAAATTTTGTGTTCTTACCGTATGCCTTGTTTATGGGCTTAGTGGATGCGATGTGGAGACGTTTGGATGTGTGCTCGTATAACCATCTGCGACCCGAGTCGCTTCCATTCAATTACCGCTTTTCTTTAGGGCTTGCTCCAACCAATTTCCTAATCCTCGCGCAAACTCGACCCTCACAGCATTGAACACCGATCGTGGCTTATAATGCATAAAATGAGACACTCGAATGAACAACTGCATGAAACAACTACGTACCCTTTAGTCTCTGTGATCCGAATTGTGGAGGGTATTTTTAGCCTCAACTTCTAGCACAACTTAACAAAATACTTTAAACGTTGGTTTCACCTTGTGTGCAAGGCATTTTTATTGAAGCTGCTCTTTTATATTGAAGCACAGCAAAATTTTTATGTTGAAGCTGCTAACTGGTCACACCTCTCACGAATTTCACACGGAATGGAAGAGTGCATGAAATGAAACGTTTCATGTAGTAGTATATTTATACCATGAAATAATCTTATAATTGAAATGCTCAGCACCACTCTGAGATTTCCCATTATCTTGCTAGGTGCATCATATTTATCGAACACTCGGGTTGTCAATTTGACGGCTAGAGTTTTTGTTGCCATTTTACTCATACATTATCAACAACCGGCTAAAACATAACGAGCCACATTGTGCTTCAGGTGATGTTCTTTTGAGTTGGCTGCTTGAAATTATCTAATGTTGAGCTTCAATTTTATACTTGGCTACCTAAACGACTTTCATAGGGAATTGATCATTGCGAATAAATACGATTGATTAAATGCACCTCAAATCAGCAGCATATTTCCGCAAATAATTAGATTGGGATGTGGACATAGAGCCACATTTAATGGAATATGTTTACACATAAGCAAATTTAGAGAACGTCCTTCATTCTCATTGAAGCATTTAGCGCAAATATCAGTACAGTATGTATGCATACTGGTTTATGTATGAAGGCATCGACCAACTGTGCTCTTCTTTTGTTTCGCCACTAATGCGCTTTTGTTATTTAGCATCGACATATGTTACACCGAATAGAAGACGTTCGTCCAAAGCTGATGTGTTACGATCACTATACGACTTGTTCCTTCTTTGTAGCTACCGCGACATTTTATACTTTTCAACCCTTCTACAGCCAAATCGAATTTAGAGCAACTGCTTTATAGTTTGGAGATAAGGAATATTCTAACAACCGTAAATTAGCGAGCAAATGTGTGACGAATGAATATATAAAAGCAGAAATAATGTTCCTCAACTTAGCATTTAATATGTGCATGTGCTGGATAAGTTTCCAAAGGTGTGCACTTTTGCACTCCACTCACCTGTCCAATCAGTTCGATGAGCCCTTGCTCGCAAACGATCAATAACTAATAAAACATATGGGACAATGCTTTCATACTTCAAGTGATCGTGGCCGCTCACGGAAACGTACGAAAGTTTCTTTTCTTGATGACGTCAGTAACCTAATTGATAACCTTGATAGACGTGTGCACTTTTTAAACACCTTCAAGTATCCCTAATTACTTTCGAATTTGATGACTCAACTTAAAAGCCTATGTGGGATGGAGGAGAGGAGACATGGTTGCAATGCAGTATGCATTTGCCTACCAAACTTCCTCGTTGTAACTCAGAGGTTCTGAGATGAAACTGCTGGACACATAGACGACACACACACACGCATGCAAGCAAACGTGAAACGCCAATTTTTTTAGTAAGCGCAAATTTTGAACCACGCCTAAAAGCAAGGTATGCCATGTTACACCTTAGTAAGCTGTGCCAGTAGCGATCTTTCAGAGCCGGTAGCGATATGCTCCAACGAGAGAGAGGCCGTATGTACGGCTCACGTGTCGTTGACAACCTTATTTGGTGCGTGCCAAGCGAATGGGCATTTGTTGGTAGATCCAACAGTTCCAGTAGCTGCAATGGAATTTCTGAACTCTTTTTTTGCCATACTTAAATTCAGTGCTTTTGAGCAAAAAAGTTGTCTGTTAAACCCTGTGATGTTTCGACATTATGTTTTCTCAATTTGCCTCCTAGCTTGAGGTTTAATAGAAATTAAAGCTTTTCAGAGTGGCCTTTGTTGAATTTGAAAATAGACGTCAATGCTAATTTACACATTATTTTGGCATTCTAAAGGTGGAGTCGGATGAAAAAGAACGTAGCAGCGTACGTGAGAGCAGCAAAAATTGCTCAGATTAGCAGCAAGAAATAAGAATTCGGCGCACAGTTTTTCGTATTTATCGAATAAATTGTTTCCTCGATTTTCATCATTATTCACAACGATCAGAATTTATTTATAATGAGATGGAAGCGAATTTATACAAACACTATAGTGTAATGTTTTATTAAGCACATACCTTAGAGCATTTAATGAAGAATTTTAGAGTTGTTTGCAGGAGGGGGTGGTACTTCCGAATGCGGTTCCGAAGAGATCGACGAAGATTGCGATGAAGCGAGCGATGACATCGGTAATTTTACTGAAATTTCACTCTGCTTTGAAGCATTCCATTTCACAATAAAAGACACAAATTGGGAGGCCTTCATACATTTAATACGGTAAAATCTCTTTTTGTTCTCGATGGTGGAATTTATTCCAAAATTTCTCTCCTCCCTCTTAAACTGCAATTATCTTTAAAGCTCTCATCTTTGCATTAACCGATTGTTGCGATTTACGGGGAAGACGATTGGTGATTGTTATATAGAAATCAGTTGAAAACATCTCGTTCCTTCATGAGGCCACTGTATCACTCACTTCATCAAGTTACATGACTGTAAAAATTACTCACCTCGAGTATCTATTTTGCATACTATGTTTATTCCATCAAGGCGGCGAGGCTTTTTTGATTTCTATACTTGAAGAGGTGAGTATAGGTGACTGAGTATTCATCCTGAAGGGCTGCTCGTATTCAAGGGAGTAGTTTAAATCTTAGAAACCGTCAACGATCAGAAGTGATTTTCTCGAAATTTCTTTTCCATGCAGAAGAATCGAATTCGACCGGTCAGCAGGAGATGAATGGAGATTCGGTTTGTAGTGGCAAATTGGATGATTTATCAGCATCGGCAAAAAGACGAGGGCCAAGGACCACTATCAAAGCAAAACAGGTTTCTTTTATTTACCTAACAATTCAATCCAAGTTCAGATTTTCTTTGACAGCCTCGAAAATGTGGATGCGACGCTGCACATGTTTTGAAAAATTCCGTCGAAAGAGAGCAGTGGTCTAATATTAGATTGCTATTCGTAAAAATCATATTTCAAAAACGTCTAATCTCCCACTGCGTCTTTCCCAATCCCTCTCCCGCACCCCAGCCCTTCCTTTTTCCGTCCTTCTGTACAACTTAAAGGTGTAGTGTTGGAGAGCGCGGGTTCAGTTCATCCTCACTGCACTTGATTTCGCGGCTGAAAAATACAGAAAAAATAAAAATGTCTGGTGCTTCATGCATGAAATTCGCTTATAGCAAAGGGATAAGTTGTTGTTTTGTTCCGTTCGTTTCTCATTTTAATGTAATGTTTTCCACAAAAACATCAATATTGAAAAGAGGAACACATTGAGTGCAAGAGTTTTCTAAGCAGTAAACATTTCGGACACAAACTACTTCTAAAATCCAAAAAAATCCTTTCACCGTCTCCTTAACTTGAGGTGAATCTGAAGGTAATGGCATATCAAGTTGGAGCACGAATATCTTGATGAGAAATCATTTCAGTTTTTACTATGTCCTGATGGGTTATGTGCTTGCGTTGAGACATACAACTGTCAGTTTACCTTTTAAGAGCAGTGTTTAGCTCTACCACCTCTTCTCTAAGCGTTCTCAGGAGAGTTGCAGTCAGTTTCCTAACCTAGTTTCTCTGGTAAATTGCCGCTGAATTCAATTACGGTCGCCTGCTCCCTAAAGACGTTCCGCCAATTGTACATCCAATTAACGTAACAGCTTTCTGTAAATGATAAAACTTAGCGACTTCGTCCATTCATTGTTTCCTAAAAATCTTTAAACGCTTTCCATCCAACTCAACATTTACGCATATGCCGTCCTGTTGAGTTAATGGAAGATACAAAGGACACAGATATATGCAGATTTATGACAAAATTGGGCAAAAAATAGGGGAAAGTGCAGAGAAAGGAGTGGATTGCAATTTTTCATATACATCAATTTACTGGCTTATCTTCATCTCTAGAAAAAGAAATCCTCGTTTTTCTTCCTATTCGGCTTCAAGAGCTCGATTTTCCCTTCCTAGGCAGCTTTACGACCTTCCATCTCCTAAAAACTTGTTTGGGTATGGAAAACCGTGGTACATTGTAACTGTCGAATTCTTCAGATAATTAACACCCGGAGAACTGTTTGCGGTTTTAAATCATCTATCGCACAGTCCGCTCGGGAATCACCACATTTGAATCCGCTCCGGGCAAATTATTCAGCAGATATCGGCAAAGTTCTGTTTTTCGAGGCACAATGCACCGAATTTTAAAACTTCCAGAGATTTTGAATCGCTGAGTGATTGGCTTTCGTTGAAATCTCGAAAAGCGAGATCAGATTCCGCTGTTTAAAGCGGCGCGCAACGCGTCATTAACATGACCGCTGCTTGCCGGCTTCACTATATCCTTCATTTATGACCTTTGCGTATTTTGGGATTCAATGCATTCATTCCCAAAAAACAAAACTTTGAATCGTTCTTCAGGCGTGAGTCCAAAACTTTATGATATCTCCAAATGTAGGATGCAGCGGGGAATTTAGAACCGTCCGACACATGTCAAGCACAAACTGTCCAACGGATCTAACGCTACAACACACTGAGAATCATTTGAATGAGACTTCCCGCTCTGTATTGGAACATGTTACTTGCACACATCTTATCTTGCATCCCAAAATCTTTTCGATAATAGTATCGGTTGTGAGGTTTTCACTGGTATTTTGATAATGTTTGAAAGTAACGGATGGATTTCGATTGGGTTGGGTGGGAATTTGGAATTTTGCCATCTTATGCCGAAATGGAATTTATGCTGTTGTTGGAGTTCAAATTAATGTTCTCCAACAACTTTTTGTATTGGAGAAGATGAACGAAAAAGAGAGAGCTAACTGCATTGTAGATACGATGTGTGACATTAATGAGTCACATATCCTTCAATATGTCAACTGTTGCTTTAGAAATCAAACCATTGCCTATCTGGTCATTTAACTTTAAAGATCGCTGATTGTTGCTTTATGAATTAATGATTATTGCAGTTGGACACGTTGAAAGCGGCATTTGCATCGACACCGAAACCCACAAGGCATATCAGGGAACAGCTGGCACAGGAAACCGGCCTTAATATGCGCGTCATACAGGTAAGCCATTAACTTCAACTTCCATTGTCTTGCTTCATTAGTGAAACTCTTATAAATGAAGCAGAAATCACGCTTTTGGTTTTATGTTCTGTCAATCACGCTTTTTTATTTCGAAGTTCATGTTAGTTCGTCAGTTTAATTTTATTTAATGCACACAGCAAAGTTGATGATTCAGTCAGATTTAATATAAGCTTTGTTTGTTCAAATGTAGATTTTTTTTATTTTTGTGTTGAATGTTTTTGGCCTCATTGAACTGTGTGTTTTTGGCAATCGATTGTGACTTCTCATCTTTTCTATTGTTTGTTGTTCAATAGTGAAGTTTGCAAATTCACTGAAGCGATACAATCGAATTTTACCGTTTGCGTTGAATTCAGTATAAATCTGAAATGGCAGATCATATGCTGCGAACATATTTACTTCCCGCTCTCCATCTAAGTAAACCTAGATTCTCATGTTTTAAGTGCTGTCTACTATCGGTACTGAAGCCTCTGGAGTTCAGACTGTCCCAAATTTGGAAGTTTGTGTTCGAAGGTGAAATGTGGAGGATACCCAAGGTTCATGAACTTTACATAGCGCAAATGCCAGGTCAAAATTCCAACAGCTGATAGTTATTTTCCAATCCCTCCAGTGGGTGCATAATTTAGTTCAAAATGGCAATGACCGTTTGCTATATGAAAACTGGTTATTAATGCTAGTGTTTTGATCTATTATTACTACTATTATGCGACAGCATATTCTTCCGTCTTTTCTGTCAACATTAGCGTCTTCCTTGGATACGATGATGTCAACTTTATTTGTGCGCTGCACATGCTGAATGCTTCATATGGGAAATCTCATCATTTTTATGCTATAATGCCAGTCAGTAACATTGCGCTGTAAATGAGACTGATTGATCTCAGAAAGAATGTTTTTTCATCATGTCTCCTGAGGTGAAACTTGATGAATTCAGGTTACTTGCATTGCCTCACGATACCACTTTATAATTATTCATATAAAAAAAGAACGCCGTATTGTAGTGGAAGAATGAAGAAAAATATCATCTCTAGCGGTAACAGAAAACTGCATTTGTTATGTGATCGAAATTTTTGACAAAAATTTTCACTTTATGTTAACGAAATTTTTTTTTTCTGCTTCTCTCATAAATCCAAGCCTGAATAATTATTTTTTACATTGTTTTCTTCGACCACGCGAGCATTATGGTATAATATGTTTACTGTATTTGCATATACTATATTTTCCTCATTTAAATATACTGTAACCTATATACTTTGCTGTCCTAGTTGGTCAAATCCAAACCCTCTGTTGAAGGATCCACTATTACAGCATCAATCCTCTTAAACGCTCAACTGCGCATATAAATGGCATGTGAAAGTCCATGCAAATCAAGACTAAGTATGAAAATCATGATAAGAGACAATAAATGCCTCAAGTGGAAACCCGTATGGAACGTAATTCTTCTATTTGAAGCCTCGTTTCAAGCATTTGATATGCATGTTATGCATGCATGATGTGTTATACATAAGATGTCGCTTTAACTAAATAGTCGATATTCAATTTCGTTGCATAGATTCCGTTGAATGAGCCTCGTCTGAGCTTAGAGATGGAGACTACGTTGATTGCTTTTAAGGCAAATTCCAAATCGAGCCTTACTTGTAAAGTCTTCTGAGAATTCGATGAATTAGTGCTTCTTTTCTTTTCACGTCCTAGTCGAAGAGGTTTTTACAAAATTTAGGGCTATTTATAGAAAAGCAACAAGATGATGATTGCATTTTTCCGGTATTATTTTTGTGATATAACAGCGCTTAACGAAAGTTTTAAGGAGATAGACACCTGGAGATAGGCGAGGTTGTTTTATTTCAACTTACAATTCAGGTGCATGCCAGAATTGTTTACTCGTAGGCAAGTGAGGTGATACGTGGCGGATGTTTTCAAACATTTGTTAGATTCCGCTATAAATGTGAAGGTAGTCCGCAATTGTGAATAAACTTCATTTAATTCAATTTAATGAGTTATAACTGACTTTATTTATTTTCAATTAATTGCAAAAACGATTTAATGCAAAGTTTGATGCAGTATATTGCAAGAGGATTCTTTTACTCCGACTTTTTGCTAATGTCATTTCATACAGAAAAGATTCACTCGGACTGCTTCATTAGGCAAGAAATACAAATGTAATGAGTATAACATTTATTGTGGGGATCACAGTAGGTTTTTAATTGATAAGAGAAGCATATTGTCGGTGATCAGTTGGGTTTGACCCTGAGGTATTGCGAGTAATTTAAGTTTGACCTTGAGGTGTTGCGAGCAGTTTAATTATCATCTCGAGCTGTTGTAAGCAATTCAGAGTGCTCGAGTAGCACGAACCAATTTAGCATTTGTAAATGATTTCTATGAAAAGAACATGATAAAAGCAATCTGAAAAGGGCAATAATCTTTTGCAGCTGTATCATTGCCTGGATAATGATCAGAAAGTATTAGTAGAGCGCGACTAGCGGTTATATATTTATTAGCAAATCTTCTTGTTTGTGTTATATGCATTCATGAAAATTTGTTCGTTCTTTTTTTTACTTCTATTTTCATAAAATATTGCCGAACTATTGAAGCAAAACATTCCAAGAAGTGCAGCAAGGTTTTCCAAATTTTGCAAAATTTTCTGAGATTTGCTCAATTTCAAATGCAAATTTTTAGCTGTATCTTATTTGAAATGATCGATTTTATATGGCAGTTACGTTTCCATCTTTTTTCACGAGAAGAAAACATTTTTTTCCACCGCAACTTCACTTTTCTATCGGATGTGGTGTTTAATTACGCATGAGGAGCAGGTGTTAACAGTTGTTACGGTAGCATTTATAAGGCGCCTTTCTTGCTGCACTTCAAGGTGGTCATTCTGAACACTGCGAAGTAATGACATGATTACATCGGTTTCAGCTGATGGATGAGAGGCCACTAGATATTCCAAATGTACTGAACATTGCTGGTAATGCTTACCCCCTCTCTATCCCCACCATCCACCCCTCCCCATTTCCCTCCCATCTGCCTATCCTTATCGTTCTTCAAACTTTTTGCGGAGCAGCGCAACAAGGATTTTGTTGCATCTGACTTCGTTTCAAAACATATAGGCAGAGTTCCCGTTGACTTTTTTCATACTTATTTTTTTATTTCCCACCGACAGTGAGCCTTCTGTGTGCAAAGTTGGATGCCCCTTCCATCTTGTACACAGTTTCAGTGGGAATTCCACAAGTTGTGCTTTGCTTTAAAATTGTTGAGAAGCAAGAAGAATATTCTAATGTTTCCTAACTCAAATATCGAATTACAAACAAATTTATTGAAATCTGCTTGCAATTCGATATTTGACTTGGGTAAGAGGGAAGTCCTTATAGAGCAGTGGAATGAAAATATGAACCGCATCAAACTATATCAACTGCTCAATCGACAAAAATGACAAATATTCTTTAGTATTTTTTTTCAGAAAATTCGTTCGAATTTCGAAATGAACGACCCAGCGCGACGTTAGGAAATATTTGGTATAGAATGGTAGGATCTATTAGTTGATTGATTAGTTAATTGAAGTCATGACTCAAAAGAACAAAGAAAGCAGCAAATATCAGTGAAAATATACATAAATAACAAAGCAAGCAAACAAATGGTTAGCAACATACATATGCAACAATATTTACAAAAACTATTGCAGAATGTCGAATGCACAGGTGAAATAAGGTGTGTCTAAGCACTTAATGGTATGAAAGATAGGAATGAAATTTTGTGGGAGCAGGGAATAAAAATGAAAAGAAAATACGAAATTTGTTTATGTATATAAGTAATTTGAAAAAAAAAAGGTGAAGAAATGATTTTCAGTAAATGAGATCAGTGATACGCCTTAATTCGAATGAATCAAAGTTACTGTGGAATAAAGAAATGTTTTCTGATTCATCAACTTTCCTGGGAGCATGTTTTGTGTAACGGTTGATATCCATGAGCTCTTTGCTTGCGCTCATGAAAGAACCAGAAAGTACGTTCGACAAATGCTCTCTTAAAAATGCGATAAAAACATTGCTATCAGTGGAAGTGATTGTCGTTCAAACGATCATATTGTGTGTTACATTGCCTACCCTATCTCTTGCTCCCCTGTACTCTCAAAGTGTGTTATAATAATCATAAACTTTGAAAGTGCGAACGTTAAACAGTGAGCGCTATGGAAGGTAAACGTTCAAGTTACCAGGTAAAGGACATAGGTGGTGCGATTTCCGCATTTTCGCCTTCATCCATCGCCTTCGCTTTATCTGCTTTTGTATAGAGGGGTTCGTAGCAAGCGCAATATTTAACAGAAATGTATTATTCGTTTGTTTGTTATATGTCAAGTGCACCCCATGGAATAAATAGCGAAGAGGTTTTACATGTGAACGTTTTATCATTAGGTGTAATATTTCTGACTTATTATGCTGACTTATTATATGTGGACCATTAAATTCATTCGACCTTACATATCTAAATAACCGTCGATTTGCAATTACGAGCCTGTTGATTATAATGTAGAAATAGCGGACGGCGTGGCGACATATTTATCACTGGAAATAGCGAACATCTGAATGAAGATTTGTTGACTGAATAAGATATGCGACTTGATTTTTTGTTTTATTCCTTCAGAGCCTCTTTATTTACTCTTGTCTAACGTGTTCATTGTTTCTTTATTCAAATTAAGTTCATTTATTCGTTCGTAAGTGTTGAATCTGTTGAGCAGTTAAGTGGCACTTTTATGGATACTTCAAAAACTTTCTGAATATTTGAATTAAAGAAAAGTTTATTGCCACCATTATTTTTTCCACTATGTTTAAAATTTAACGCTTCTCATATTCTTCGAGTATAGGAGGATAAAATATGTTCCCTTTCGTTCTCTTTCTTCTCTCCACAGCCGAGAATTTTTGAACACTTTTTATGAAAGTTTTTCTTTACCCTTGAACCTAACCATAATGCTTACCACTGCTTCCTTCTCAACGAAAAAATCGTTTTGTTTTAGAGGCTTGACTTTATATCTAGTTTTTGTCATACAATTTTTCAAATCCTTCATCCTTTTTGCTTTCCTTTTTAACGTTCACTCATATGAAAGCGGAAGATGTGTGAGTGATCTTTGTTTTACACGAATTTAAGTGCAGCAACATTCATGACAACTTTGATTTTATTTCTGTAGAAAACAATTTGTTGTTCTGCGGATTTATCGCTGCTCCAAATATTAATATTAACAGTAGCGACTATGTTTAAGTGCTATCCTTTAAAAACAGCGATATTATATATAGGTCTTTTCACATTGTGTCCCATCGTCTTTGAGCGATATGTGCAATTTGCCGATTGCAATGATTCATAAGAGTGGACTCGTTTTCTCATCCTTCACAAACCTATGAAGGAATGATCCTTTTTGTCATATGTCACTGATGACAGTCGATAATCAAAAAATGTCCACACTAAAGTGCTGCTCACCTTCGACCGCTTACGGTAGTGTTCCGTCATGTGAATGATTTTTTTTTTCTCTCACTCCGTGTTATTCCCCTCTCTTCTGCTTTTACGCCCTATATCCTCTTCATTTTTGTGTGTTTTTTAATGCTGCCTCACTCCTTGTGCGTACGTCTAACATAACAATTTTTACGGCTGTCATCGAATGCATACATACGTCATTCCATTTGCATGCCTCCATGGCGCGAATGCATAACATAGGTGCCATTTTCGAGGGATCGACATCACTCCCCCTAGACAACAACTGAGATACGATTTTATGAATTATTTGAAACGGCCGGAACTATTTTGCGAGTTTGCTAATGTAACCCATAAACGACAATTATGTTTTTTTTTCGATTCCTGTGTAGCTGTGTTGCTGACCGACTATCAAATTAAGGACTTCATCAAAATAAGGTACTCCTTATGGAAATAATGGACAGCCTTTATATTCTTTCGACAACTGACATATAATGATTCAACGTTTCGGTCGTTTGAACCTGAATCAGAGACTTCGAAGTTCGGTTGGCAATTTGATTTGTTAGAGTGCTGTCTGTGCTGTACGATCGTCCTTGATCAGAGGCATGAGTCAAAGCAATGCTTTACTCGAATGACCGCGAGTTGAGAAGAGCTGCGATAATATCTGGCTTGCGTGGCGCTGGGACAGTGGTACCACAGAGCTCGTATATGCTACATACAATACATTAAATTCACTGGAAGAAGTGCCTAAAATCTTGATAAATGGGCGAAAGTTTTGGATTTCAGGAGACGTTTGATTTCAGTGGTATGCTTTGCGAGCATTTATCCTCGATCAAGACCAGTAAAGGTTATTAGATTTCTGTTTTGCTTCGTTTCCTAATGGATTTAGAGATATCTATTTGGAGAAATGAAGCCCTTACCTTCCTCCTTCGCAACGACCAAAGAGGATCACAACAATGCTCACGTCAACGTTAGTTTAACAGGAATCGAGGAAATGAGAACCAGCCGAGCGATCCCACAGAATCCACTAATTCCCTTTACTATTTGCATATGTATATCGACCCTTGCCTCTTCACCTTCTCTAAACATTGCAGTTTTTTAACACAGTCATGTTTACGAAGGGCGAAGTTCTAGCTTTCCATAAGCTCACCTACATCACGAAACCCATTGCTCTTATATCTGACTTCTAGATGCGGCAAATCTACAATCCAACAAATTCAACGAATTTTACAGATTTCTGAACTCTACATATTGTTGGAAGCTGAACATATAAAATTCTATTGCTGAATTTGTGCTGGATCCATTCGATCTCCGAGAGGTCAGCAGTCATCGAGGAAATGAGTTCAATTATGTAGGCATTGATAGTTTCTGTATTTCATTACTAGTACACTGCAATGAGTGATGTATTTGCCATATTTGCTTAGATAAAGAACACTCAATAGATAGAAGGCCAGTTGTGAAAATTGGAAAGGATGGATGTCATCTTTTTAATGATAGTGATTTTGAACAGAAAATCCTCGTTGAATAGAAGCCTATATCCATCTTGAAAGTTGGGCATATCGAAGGCATCTGTTAAGTAGAGGGCTCCTGTTGAAATATGTGGTGTCTTGTTTGATTTATTGCTTGCTAGTAGTTCATGTTTCATCAGCGAAATTGAAATCTGTTTTTACTGTTGCTAACTTTTACAGTCTCGTCATCCACACTTTTCACATAGAGCGATGAAGAGGAGTAAGGAGAGAGAGGAGAGAGAGTTGAAAAAGGGTGAAGTTCTAGGTAGTTATTTATTTGAAAGAGAGCTAATACCTATCTCTGTTTGCTGCGATCGATAAAAGCAAAGTTCTGAAACGATATGCGCCACTAACCGTAAGTGTTCTTGTAAAGAAACAGAGATGACCTGGAAGAGGGCACCATAAAAGTTCGCTATTCCTATGAATCAACAGGCACAGAATGCCAGAAAAAGGATGAAATGATTGCGTTGACGTGGGTAGATAATACTGCGGGATGAGGAAGGTGATCGTCTCTGTGTTAATTATAACCTTAAAAGCACATTAGGGATGTGGGGACGTTATGTTCGTAATATTCGAACATGTTCTTTCATATTCTGATCTTATTTGAAACCTCTTTAACAAAATCCGTTGTTAATGTAGTCTGGCCAATAAAAAATAGAGAATTTCGATGGAAAGAGATGAGAGATAAATGGTGAATATGGGAGGATGACGTTATTCTGGCTTTGTTTTATAAATCGTGAAAGGCAGCTTTATATGTGCGGAATGGAAAACGGCGGGATGTATGAGCAAGAGTGATGGTGTTGTGGGGGAAGGACGTCATGCGACGAAAAAAACGAAGATGGATGCGTCGGGTGAGGATTGATGTGCCTTCTCGGAGATAAGCCAACGGGCAGCCAGCCGGACATGTGGCGCTATCCGCTCTTACCACTGCCCCTTTGTATAAAATGTGCTCTTTACGGACGTATCCATCTCTGCTCACGTTGGTCACACTTATGCAATGAGCACACAAATGCATACCAATAGAAATAGTTTTTTCTCTTTTACCCATCAGCTTTATTCGAATAACTTTGGAGGGTGCATGCAAAAAATTTTGCATTCATTCACTCTTTGGTTTGCACAGAAAATGGATTCAACAGCAAGCAACTATGGAAGCGTAAAGCATAAGTTCTACAACTTTTTAAAATAAGCTCATCGAATGGAACAATAACGTTCCAAAATACATTTTAAATGTTTTCATTTAATTTTTTTTTGCAAAACATTTTCGGGAGAAACATTCTCAGTGACCTAATGGATTTAAATCCATATATCTGATGCACATCTATGTCTACTCTATTCATTTTCGTTGAATTGCTATATCGATTAATAGTTCATTTCGAATCTTTGCTTTAAATTATAAAAAACTGAAGGACGTTTTTCAGCGCTAACGAAGTGATGAAAAGCAGAACAATTAGTCAACATGCAAAAAAGTTCCTAACTGAGAAAATTTTTTTTAATAAGTCGAGAAAGAAATTTCAAAGAGTTATGGCATTGAATAGTATAGAAATTTGACTGATAGTTCGAAGCAGATGTAAATGAAACAACAACCATGGTATGTAAAAGTACGGCTAAAAAGTACAATAAACGAAATTATTCTGTTTTTTACATTTTGCTTTGAGCAGATGAATGCATAATTCAGCATAAATTTGAGTTTGTAGTTTGAGCCGAAGCTACACTTTTGCATAATTAAGTTTGCCAGATTTGCATAATGGTAAAATTTTTACAGTGCTGTTCTGAATTTCTCCTTGAGTCGTCCTTTCCGCTGACGCTTTTTTATTCGAGGCAGCAGCTGATCGCTTTTGAGCCAAATTGAACTGATACTACTATTAATTGCTAGTATTAAATATGATAAATGTTAGATTTGTTGAATGGCGATTAAATAAATACACCAATATTACAATTCCATTTTTTATTTATTTGCAAAAGTGCGCTTCCTTTTTGATCTATATTTTGGTTTAAATCCAAAAAACTTATTTATTCATTGCACTTTTAAAACGATCGTTTTACAATTACAGATACTAAACTTGATATCTATTTTCAGACAATTGATAAGACGTTGTATATTTGTTCGTAATTTAGAGCTGCAAAATGTGAATTTTTATGAAAATATTTTAAACACGAGCACCTATAAATGTTTATGAAGAAGAAAGATGTTTATGTGGGATACTCTCATCACTATTGTGCTAATATAACTTCGATGGATGGCAATATTCTCACGAAATGAATACATTTCCGGTGCTTGTCATCTCTTTTCGCCAACTTTCACAATTCTCTTCCCTTTGCCGCTTTCATCGATTCTTCTTGCTCGCTCTCATATGTGTAACGTTTCAAAAAAGTGCTATCATCAAAGAAAATTTTTAGGGAAGTGATTGAAAATATTTTCACATCTGTAGCGGAGTCGAATTATTTTCTAGAATCGAAAATGATAGCATAAGTTGCATCAAATTATGAACTGTGAAGCGCCTGTTTGCTCGCAAGCAAAATTATATAAGTTTAGTTGTGCTTATTTGCATAAATTTGCATATAATCAAATCTGCCTATTGGTAAAGCTGGCCAACATCATAGCCGTACGGCTGACTAACAATGTAGTTTCGATTTTTTGCATGCCTTATAAATTCTCACAAATTGCAATTTGGTCATTTTTATTAAGTGCAACTTGCGGCAATTGACATAAGATACACGGAATTTGTGCTTATTTATGCTGCATACATCAGTTAATCTCTCGTTTTTTTTGTTGTTTTTGTCATTTTTGTTACTGCTATTGGCAATTTAGTCGTTTCAGAAAGTTGCACATCATCTTTGCGCTGCAAATTTGAGCAAAATCATTGCACGATGGTTGGCCAACATGTGCTTTTTAACTGCAGTCAGCTGGATCGATGAAGTGCCCAATTATCGAAAATATCGGTGCACTTACGAAAAATTAACCGCTTTCTTTATTACGAAAAAGATGAATCATGCAACAATTGCTGCGTACATTCCACTACTACTACTGATGCTATGCAATGTGATCATGCAAGTTACGTCACTTCGGCACTCACTCCCATATTCGCTCAACCACCGCCCACCAATAATTGCATGATGGATTGCTGTTGAAACACTATGCAACACTATATTAAACCGAGGTCGTGGATCATAATGTTGAATTGAGGTTAAGTTGAACTGTTGTAAATCTGCTTAATCAGTCTACTATTGGTGCAGGCAGAAAATACCAAAGTATGTGTAGCACTGCATCGATAGTGATGTATGCTTAAAGTTGAAACGTGCTCTTCAGTCGTCATTCTCTTTTGCACGTTGCTTCATGCGGGGTACGACATTAGCTCAGGTATGCAGCGGTGTAAATTTTGCAAACGAGCAAACTGCACGCGGTCTTCGGCGCTGTCTTTTCGCTCTCTAATATCACTAAAGTGTTCCGGGCATAACAGTTTTCACAGGTGTAACGTGTGCATGAGAGAAATAGAGGGCGTAAGTGCATATATGCTACAAATGAAAAGCTTACATTATCGATATGGCTTCTTATTGCATCTCTGCAAATTATATGCATAATGGAGAATTCGACTTTGCGTGTTCTTTTGTACTCGTGAACAATTCCACAAACAGGCGGATAGTCATGATATGAATATGCGTTTTTATATGTCAATAATCCATGAAACAAGTCGGAGTGAAGGACGGAATTGAGAAGGCGCATATCATGCCAACTACTTTGCCACATTTTTCCACTTGTTATGTTCCTTTGGAGAGTAGGAAACGGAGTGAGACCCTGTTCTAACAGGTTTATTTTTCCGGCATAAATAAGAAAGTAAGTTTTCTTTCGTCAGCTCTTCTAGGTTTTAATGATATCCTGCACTTGGCGTGGGGACGCTATTCAATCCTTCATTTAAATGTTTTGCGCAATGACAAAACTTAAAAACTTGTGATGTTATTCATAAAGGATGCACTTTGTTTTCCTTCCTCAACGTTCCAAATTTGTGCGAATCTTCAATGCTGCCCCCCACCCCCTCCCCTATCTTGCATTCCTCCTCCCACCTCACAGAAAAAAAGGTGTTGAGATCTGCTAGGTCATCAATCACTGCATAGCACCATCTTACCATTCACTTCTCTGCTTCGTTGGTACAATAAGTCAGTGTTTTAGCATTCCTGTGCTCCATTGCACCTTTGCATTACGTAGGATTGTGTCTTTGCGTGTGTCCATTTTATCTGTATGTCTGTCACTGCAGCAATTTCAGAGCGGTGCCATTGTAGTTGGGTTAGAGAATGAGATGCATACATTGTTCGCCACAAAGGTAATTTGCCTATACTAATTTCTAAATTGATCTTCGACTCCAAATGACTTGTATCTAGGCTGTTCGATGTACCGAAAATCCAAAAGATCTGCATGCCTTTCGCAACGCCCGAGTTTCATTTTGTACCCGCCGGATACTAAGGTAACCTGCCTTAGCATTCCATGTTCCTCATCAGCCATTTTCACAAGTTGCCAACCACGGATAAAATGTGTAGACTAATGTTTGCACGTTTGAATTTTTGCAACGGTGTAAATTTTGCAAACGAACAAATTGCATGTGATTTTCGGCGCTGTCCTTTCGCAAATTTTGCAAACTTGCAAACACTGTTGATATGAATGTTCGTATACCGGTGTAAAATACGTCCAATTCTCAGTCGCTTTGGAATGCCTGAAGCTCTTTTCAGATTTGATGGATCTGAGTGAAAGACAGTAGATCCGATATGGAGGGTCACCATTTTCGTGTGCACTATGCCCAACAACTTTCATATAGCTCTGACTTCAGTGGTTCACAAGTTGAACATACCGAACAGATAGACAGAAGACTCAAGCGTTGGGAAACTGTGTGTGTTTTACAGTATATTATTTATAGTTGAAGGTGATCGCGATAATGCGATCTTGCAAAGCAAACATGTAAAAGCACATTTAAAGCGAATCTATTTAAAGTTATGTGATCGACCGGGTCAGTAAGAATATGAATGCATTAATGCATACTTTCTTATCTACTGGTTATGAGAAATGATCGGTAGTTTGAGGGGAATGCAGAAAGGTACCGAATGATTTTTCATTTATTTCTTGTTTGCTTTGGTTTAGATGCAAAATGCGATGTTTCTATATTCTTTTGAAATGATATAAGTCAGAGTTCGCTTTCGATTAAGTACAGGTCATATAAAGTTATAGTAGCATTCTGATGGATCCTGAAGCGGGTGTTTCCGTCTTCAAAATTGTTTTAATTCATGAATTTGTCCCTTCCAAATTTTTTGTGTGCGATTTTGTTTTGTCATCTTCGAATATCCTGAAAACCCTCATCCTTTATTCTTTTTTATCCTTCAGAGGTGAGGGTAGCCTCCACCGAAGAGTTTCATCAAAGTCATCTCTCTCTGCATTCAATTAAATTAAAATATGCGCGATTTATACGTAAATAATAGGTGTGTTGTTTGTAAATTTTGTTTGTTTTCGATTCGTGCAAGTGGTGCTATCTAATTGCGAGAATATTCCTATAATCAAATTTCTAGAGATGCAAGATGGAGGTGAATAAAATCCAACTCTCTTCAGCACTTGCTTGCCCAATTCGCCTATTGTGTCCGGCACTCTTTAAGCATCTTAATTATTTGTCTGTCAATTGCGGACATGCAGTATCGCTTACAATATTGTCCACAGAAATATTCGCCATATCCGCTTGAATATAAGTGTAGTATAGTGGGGAATGCATGAATTACTTCTGATTTTGGAGTGAAGCGTTCGCTGAAGAATGTATACTCTCAAGAGGGAATAGAAGGAAGTGAGAAGTGGGAAAATGCTATAAATGAATGAGGAATTAAGTGAAACAGAGAGTATGAGAGTAGAGGATATATCAGAGATGATATAGGAGGGGGAAGGAAGAAGGGATGAATAATGGCTTTCAGTATAGGGAAAGAATGCGAAAACAGAAGCGGCGGAAGTAAAAGCAAAACTGCACTATAAAATCCAAAAAGATAGCAGTAAAAACTGAAGTTAAACATAATAGGGAGAATTTATAAAGTAAAATAAACCTTACACGTTTAAAATACGTACAGCTGCGTCAGGCTGTTCAAAGAGGGAAAAGCTGAAAGAAGAAAGAAAGTGGAGTGTTTTAAAAGAGAGAGCAGAGAAACAAAGAGATGTCTATTAAAGAGTCGGTTGGGTGCGCGCATTTGCGGTGCTTGATTAAATTTGCTGTAAATGAGCGTGGCGTGCGCTCGAGTGGCCTTGCTCATTTCTCGACAAGGGGCCTGTCCTCATTGCCCATTCTCTCTCGTTCACACCTGCCTCTCGAGGGGAAAACCCATCAAATTACCGTAATGCCCACACCCTAATCACCAAAACATTGCAGGCTATGAGACACAGCACCGCACACATCATCACTAACACACACGCACAAACAAATGTGCCATTCCTTGAAACTAATGAAGTTTCATTGCAAGGAGAGTCTGCTTGCTGTTTAAGTGATAAGATGAGGTTGGTTGATAATAGGTGATAAAACTTTCATGGTCTATGGTGACAGGTAAAGTTTGCAAACATCATGTAGAATCTGCAGAAGCGTTATTCCGTAATAAAGGAGACATAACAAGCTTCTATTATAACAGTGAATTAAAGTTTGAGCGTTGATATACGAATATTTATTTTAAACGCTTCCTTTTGGCTTTTTTCCAACATTTCCAACGTGAATTCCATTTTTAATTCTTTAATCATGATATCGTTCATGACTCATATTTCATCAGTGTGCAGTTTTCCTTCACCATGCTCCTACTAATTTCACTGTTTATAAATTGCTGAATGTTTTCCCGGAGAGTGGTTTGTTCTATGGATGCAAAACGCTATCTCAATAACTAGAGAATTTAACAACACACCTATGGGGATGTTTTTACCTTCACTATTGTTTATATACGATGATTCTGTGTCTTTAGATGTATATGTCAACGGCGTTAGAAACGTGCTGCATCGCTATGCGGAAACATGCACTTTAAAAAACTCTTATATTGACAGGCGCCTGATAAATAAGTGTTGCAATCTTTCCATTTTCAAACATCACTCCATCCACTGCAACGTCACTAATACGTCAAAATACTCATGTTGTTTCGTTCATATACGATTTATACTCACTCAGAGATATAAGAAATATAAATACCCAGCAATTCGAGATCTCTGAAAGATTATTGTTAACTCTGTCATAGAGGATGTTGGTTATGAATTTAATAAAATAGAATAAAAAGCTAATGGTTTTGTGGATTGCTTAGAGCTGGCATAACTGTTTTATGGAATATTACCAATCTTTGTAGAATTATTTTATATTGAGTCACAACGAAACGTATATGAGATGGATAGAATATGAGAATATAGCACTTCATTTACTACGGTTGACATTTGCGTTGTGTTGCTGATAACACAAATCGTTGCATCTCAGATACCACTGTAGGATATTTGCAGAGTTTTGTGCATTCCCTCTTGTTAACATCTGTTAGCATACTGCCCCTACATCTTTCTAAGAATGACACCAAAACAATTAGATAATTGAAGCAGATTTGTTGTATACAACAAATATATTTTTGAAGGTATGGTTTCAAAATCGACGTAGCAAAGAGAGGCGAATGAAGCAATTGCGATACGGTGGCTATCGACCGACTCGTAGGAATCGTGGTGGGAGCCGTGATGATCTTTGTGCTCCACCTGGTGAGATCTTTGCACATGGTGAGTCAATAATACAAACACGGAAATTACGAATTCTTCGATTATACGATCCCTGAAATGGATTTTATTCTACTAGTAAACAATACAAGTTGCTTGAGAGGTTCCTGGTTGTTGTTCAAGTCGTATTATGCAAGTTTATTTTAAAAGTTATTTCAGCGTTTCTCAAAGAAATTAACAGCTTCTTAGCACCGAATTGTATGTCTACTTTGAAATCTTTATTTTCAAAGAAACCCAAACTGCAAAATTGATTGAAGTGATAGAACTGCAAAAATTGGTTATTTATGGCAATGAAATTTTCATCGTTAAATATCTAATGAGAAAGTTGGCGATACAATGTGCCCTATTGTTGTTCAGATACAAACTTGACGATATTAAAGTCTTTCACCGTCATCAATGTTAAGTCTCTATGGAACATTGAAAAAAATTGAGAATTACTGAATTCTCACACACATATTCTACTTCAAATATTAACACATGTTCGTTGTCAAAATATGAAGATTTTATTGCTCATTGATCATTAATTTTAAATAATCCTCGCTTTATATGAGTGAAAATTGCTCATTTTTAATGCTTTTTTGGAAGTTCGCATTTGCAAAAAATGTTATTTTTTTCGTCCGTGCGTATGTGTGCGTCTGCGCGATCGTAAGTCGTATCATCTCGAGAATAAGCAAAACTACAAATGGGAAAATTACCTGATATAATCTAAATCCTCGAATGATTCCCCAGACGAATATGCAAGTTGGCCTGTCGACTTCAAAAGCGAGTTTATTCACATTTGTACTTCCATGAAACTTTGCATAGATTACGCAATCGCTTGGATTTGATTTTTGCACCGATTGGATAAGAAAAGCGCATCCTTTGTGAAAAATTTGCAGAAACTATCGATCGGTTGGATGAATAGATGTGAAAGTATCGCTTATAGGTTGTTGGGGATTTATGAAACTAGTTAATCTAGTAATCAAATCTGCGAAAGCACATATCGTGCCAGCTCCTCTAGCACGTTTTTCCGTTATTCTTGTCTTTTAACATTGTAAAAATCTATTGCGGATAATTTTTCATACAATCAGTGGCAAGTATTCCAAGGTGAAGTAGGTAAAGAGCTGCTTGTCGTGGTACAGATTCTATGTTGCATAGGCGATCTTTTTACATGATGTTAAAGAAAAGGAGCTATAAAAGCATCACTGTGGCTTTGCCTACACAGTTTACATCAACTTATTAACATTTAGTTTCCGAGCATATGTCAGTCAAACTATAACTTATCAAAAATATCGGAATCGATGTTCATGGGTGGTCGCCATCTGTGTTGTGTTGTAGCACAGTAGTCGTTGGTAATTCTTGCTCGTGTTTAATCAGCATAAAAAGTCGAAGCTGACTTTGCACTGATAATCTCGAATCCCATAAGTCTGTCTAGTTTTTCTCCTAAAGCCGATCGAGCACTAAAAAAATACTTAATGCTTCAATAAACAGTCGTCGTACAATGGTGACTGTGCTTCGATGATTCCATCGTTGTTCACCCTCATTGTTCACTATGAAGTGGTTCTGCATATGTGAATTGTTACGTACGGGTTGCGAAGTCAAGCCGATTAAGCGGTCCATTGGGTCAGCACTGATCGATCGCTTCTTTTATGGAGGGCATGATCGGCTAGTTGGAGGGCAATCGAGTCTCTCAATTGCGCCATAAATATGAAAATAGACAGGTGATGAAGGGGGTGAGGGGAAAGGTGAATTGCGTGATTTGCATATGGCATCGTACCCACGTCGACTTTAGTTGATCCTCATTACATGCGCCTTCAGATGGTGTTACCTTGGTAACGATGTATTATCTCACATACTTCAGTGGCTGGTCCGTCGTCGTCCCTCTTGTATGAATGGGTAACCTGGGGGAAGTGCAAACGACTTTGGGCAGATTGGATATTTAATAGCAACTGGGGAGATAAGTTCCGTTCAATTTCAGAAGAAATATTCCACAGATGGAAAGAGACCAACTTTCATTTCTATTTCATCGTTAAGGATAGGGCAAACAACGGAAGTCTATCACTTTGTTAAACTATCGTTCCTACAAATTGCTAGGATCATATTCTTATTAATACCCTCTTGTGGCTCAATAGTTGAGGCCGATTTGTACAGATTCGTTAAAAAGAGCTTCGAAAATTGCGCAGTTTTCTGCATATCAGTGAAGTGATATTTGTAGATGCGAATGGTGAGCCATATTATGGGCAGCCGCCACTCTCCTTCTATTGTGAAGGCTATCCACCACCAGAAGGAGCTCCACCGGCCGCTCTTCCACATCCGTCTTTTATCATCCCACCCGACGCACGTCACATGCATATCGAACCGCCATCCAACGGTTAGTTAACCTACTATCCTCGGTGATTACAAACGCTTTGTTGCACTCGAACAAGTTATGTGCACAATTTTAATGGTCTTTTTGACTTGGGAAGATGAAGAATTGGTTTCCGAATATAGACTGCCTGTCACTTAGGTTATGGAAACCATTTTTTAAAACTTCATTACACAAATACTTTTATGATGCATTTGCATACGAACATGTAATCTCATAGTTTTCATTAATCTCTGTATTTATCTTTTCTTCAGTAACTTTGCTTTTTCGAAAACGAGCCAAGAGATTCATGCGATCAGTTTTATCAAGTTAAATATTCTTTTCTTCCTTTGAATTCATTGAGTGGAAATTCTAATATTTTCATAAATTTGAGATGATTTTGGTTATTGGGACACCTCATAATCCCATTTGGGCTCGAAAAGGATACTTCTTTGATCTTTGATCCTTCATCAAGTACTTTTGCTGTGTAAAATCTTGTAGAATTGAATCATAGTTTCTTGCAAATTAAAGTAAGCTGAATATCAGTCAATTGCAACTCAAACAATGTGATCTTTAGAAGCGACCTACATGGAGGATAGTCTGCGGCCTCCTCACAGTTCACCCAATATGCCTCTCGCTGCGCAGGTATCCTCCTTTATACCCACCAACATTAATAGAAATAACATCTGTTAACTGTCATGTTGGAGGTGAAATTGATTGTGTGAAATCGCTCCATTGCAAGACCCCTACCTTCTTCTCATACCACGCCTTACAGTGTTTGCGTTCCCGGAAGAGAGGGAGGGGAGGGGGCAGAGGGACGGAATCGACTCATTCAGCGGCACACGCAGCATGTGCTCTTCGAATGTTTTCACGGAAAGAGGCGTTAAATGGACGAATATGCAGTAATGTTTTGAAGTAATATATTGCAACGATAATATTTCTTGCTCATCCTCCCCCTCCTTCTCCTATGTCAAATACACGATGTGGGAATGTGGTTCATTTCTGGATCATAGGTGGTTCCTGATTCTTTGGTGCAGAATGATGTTAAATAATCATAAACGAATTTTTGTTCATGATGCGTATTATAGGAGTGTCTTTAGTACAACAACCGATATCATAGACGTAAATTATCTTACGTCTTAGGATAGAATTATATGATGACTTGGAGGATTCTATTGTATAAAATTACTTTAAAAGTACATCAAAGCAATGAAAGTCGCATGTTTGGTATAAATTCTCCTCGAGAATTTAGCAGCAATAGCACATTTATCATCGAAGTATTTTCTTTCGGTTCTGATTTCTCCAAATATGATATTGTTAACGGGAATGATACGTCTATGACATCTTGTCTTACAATCCTTTGTTTTGTTGCACCTATCTTAACTTTTAAAAGGAACGATACGAAACAGTTGCAATGAAGAGTGGTTTTTCACAAGGGGAGTATATTGCAAGACATGTTCGAGCTTATTAGCATATGCACACCGTTTGTGTACATCGATGTGTATCTCTCGCTGTCAGTTAAATTGTGCTAGTAGGCAAGTCTCTGGAGAATCTATCGAGGTCCTAGAGCCATATGCAGCGTCTGCCTGCCAATCATTTCACTCATAATATGCGTTTTTTAAATATTCAAAGCTTAGGCAAATACCCTATGGGAAGTATTTGATGGAACGTGCGCTTGAGGGATAGTGAGGAAAATAGTGAATTTCTTGAAATGGATGGGGAGGGGTTCTCTTATAAGAACGAGTTCAAGTACTGGTGTCCACGTTTAACTGAAACATTGTAATGCAAAACACATTGTATAATATTTCATTATTTCCTATAATATGAAACGAATACGCCGACAGTGAGGGAAATTATATTCTAATTAATAGTGTAGAAGATGCAACGATACTTTAATAATTGAAGTAATATAGATGGAAAATGTTTCGCACTGAGAAAGTAATCCTAATTAATTATTTTATTTTTCAAAGGTTTTTCAAGCTTTGCTTGGATGCTATTTGTTTACCGATTTCAAAGTTATCTATTAATATGGTTTTTTTCGAAATGTTTTGCAGAGTGCTATCAATGATGTTTCAGGATGACGCATATCGCCCGATGCAAGCCATATATCCGCCTCCCGAACTCAAGTCTGTCGTTCCTGGATGGTAGCTATTTGAATTTTTTTTTCTCAGTCATCACCTTTCTGTCATCTAATTTCGATCTCCAAATATCACTTTTGAGCAGTCTTTTTTGTATGTCTGTCTATTTATGATGCTTATGCCAATTTGTGGATCTCCACACCTTCTCGAGCACATCGCGAATATGGAGAATTACCGGGCCCATTTATAAATAAGCGGTTATGACGGAATATATACCCCATAAAAAGCTGAAAGCGTTTCTCATATGAAAACGACGCAAATTTGAGTTGATTGATGGGGATTCTGCTGGGGGGATCTGAGTGCCAAAATCTGCATGAAGTGATTTGTAAATGCGGCAGATATGCAAATTTGGTATGCCCGCGAACCCATTAACGACGTTTATACAATGTACAGTGCTGTATTTCGCAGCTGTGCATGGTTATGCAGTGCAATTTTTGCATGAGTGAAATGGTATAGGAATTGAATTTTATAATTTTTGACACGGACGAGATCACCGACAGTCCATTATTCAGTTCCTATTTTGCCGCAATGGAGAGAAGGAAGCAACTTCCATTAGGACTTTCACTCTAAGCTAACTTGTATCGCACTACGGTGCAAGTTATCACCATCGGTGACGTAAAATCATCGGCGGAAATGTCGCATGACGTAATTGATGAAATATCAGGACGATAGAAGTCATCAGAATACATTTGGCACATTCAAAAACTCATCGGATTTGTGATAAATCAAATTAGTGAATGATAGAGCATTAAAGGGCATCATAAATATATAAAACCCCTGGGGGAATAAGATGTGCAGAGATCGACATTCTGGTATAAATAAATTTCTTCAGCTTATTGTGACGCTCATTTGAAGAAAATAGTCGAAAACGTTCGTTCATTATGTGATAATTGATTGATAATGTTATTGATAAGATAAGAAGTGTTCTACTGATGGGCATTAGTTTTGCAGCTGTTATTTGTTCTTCCACGAATTTGCCAACTCGCATCCATATCATTCAAAAGTGCATCTATGCGCTGCTTACGTGCACTTATATCGTCTTTATTCATTTCTATTTGTTTATTTTTGTGTTCTCTCACATCTCTTTATTCTTCTTTTCTCTTTTTCACTAATTTGCATTTGACAAAGAAGTCATTAATAAAACATCGATCGATTTACGAGTTTTTCTTTCAATTTAAGTTCATTTAATTCTGATGCGATCGCTTAAGCAAACAATGAATTTTTATTGTTTATTACCTCCAATATGTGGTGAATATGTTAGGTGCTACTGATTAAGGTGATCTTCGAAAATGGGGGAGTTGCCAAAAGTTGATTAACCTGCTTTCCCACGCTGTTTTGTTCCTACTTG
Source organism: Baylisascaris schroederi (assembly GCA_006503575.1). NCBI lineage: Eukaryota > Metazoa > Nematoda > Chromadorea > Rhabditida > Ascarididae > Baylisascaris > Baylisascaris schroederi. The sequence goes on from QEWY01000952.1 coordinate 1,003,722, forward strand.
GTAAATTTCCATTCGCAGCACATGTTATGGCAACATCGCTTTGTATGTATGTCTGTCTGTTTGCCTGATAGTTTGGCTCGGTACGAACAAATGCTAGAATTATAAAATTTGAGGGTGTAACGCTATACATAATGGCACATTAATCAATCGACTTCGAGCAGTCAGTCATAGGTATTAAAAGTGCCAAAAATTTGCAAATATCTAGTGCCGATCGCATTTTAATTTGCGCTGATTGAATGAAACAATATCAGTGTTGCAGATCTGCGAAATAATTAAGAAATGAATGTGTTAATGCGCATGTTTTGTTGTTATATTTCTTGGCGAATGGACGGCAGGTTGGGCTGATCAGTGAGACTGCAAAAAAGCGCCCGTCGTGCCAACTTCGGCATGCTGTTCCGCGTGAAGTGAGTGCAAATGCTTGGATGACATATGTTACAATGGAAAACATCTTCCTACATGCAAATGCAAAAAACGCAAATATGTGCATGCATGCGATGCACTTCGTCAATAACCTTTATGACGAATAACCGCAACCTGATTTGTTATGTGTTACTTGAGGAATCACAAAGTTGTTCCTATCTGACTGCAGTGGTTCCCACCTTTGTGGATAGTGGTTCCGAAAGTTGAGCAGAACTGTCAACACAGTTTCACGTTTAACAGTCTACCTATAAATAAGGTTAGAGGGCGACAGGTTCTGGTGGCCAATTAACTACTCTTTGAGTTTTTGACACTAAGGAGAAGAAGAGAATACAGAGATAGGAAGAAGCGGCGGAACTAACATTAACCGTTGTCCTCCTATAATCTTCTGCCCTTTCCCATCTCTCGTTTCTCCCTCCTTCCCCTTTTCCACCCAAAACTTTTCAATACGATCGTCTATGTTTATCTATAACAAATCAGCTGTTATTTGCCACTAACAATGCATGTTTGATCACGGACTTTGATTTTCACTTCAGCTGCTCCAAAGTTCTGAGAATAAGAATTTCCACTAAATTTTCTGATCAGTTGAACCTCAGACCTCATTTTAGACTGCGCTCCGCTGTGAATTTTCTTTAACCTTTGTGATTATCATGAGTGGTTGCTGGCCTATATTCTTTCCTATATGACCAGAGAAGAGTCTCCGCTGACCTTAACTCCATCAAATTTGCAAAGAAGACCATTTTTGGACATGATTTCCTAAGAGGTCTCTACTTTGAATCTTATTCGAAGGAATTTCAATCAGTTTTCATTGCAACAATGATATAAAATAATATTGGTCCTATCGAAACTCGTGGCTTTCCTAGTGATAAGAACTCTGGGGGAAATTCCAATATCCTTCCCCAGGAATCGGGTACAACAAATCATTTGAAAATTGTTCATATGTTGCGAAACAAAGGAAGGGCAAATGTGAACCGCCTCCTTCCCCCACCCTATGCACCCTCCGTTCCCNCCCCCCCCCCCCTCTGTCCTCCTTACAGTCAGCTAACATCTTGGGTTTCAAGAAACCAACTCAAAACGCGTTGAGTTCTGAAGCCATCAAAAATATTTACGAGCAGATTGCTTATGAAGTTGACTGGGTAACATATAGAATCAGGCTTCTTTTCATACCCGCATATCAGAAGATAGTGCAAAGGTGACGAAAAAGAAGGAAAATAGGAGAAGGATTCGTTGAAATTTCCAAGTGAATGCGTTGCACTTCTCACGTTCATCGCAGCTCAAGAGAGAAAGAAAGATTGAAGCACGATAAAGACAGCTCGGCGTCACCAACCTCATACAATGCGCAGAAATGTGCTAACGTTTTCACCCTTTATTGATGTTCACAATTTTATAGAATCAAGCGTATTACAGTAGACTTACAGTGAAGAACAGACGGACTTCTGGATGTCCTCTTTCTTGTGGGTGTATGTTTGGATTAACATCTAGAGTCCTTTTCACTGTCAAGGATGTGATAGACAAGCACTCATGAGGGCTTAAAGGGCAGCTTATAAGAAGAACAGGCTCTAATATTTACAAGATGAAAGACACTCTAAAATCGAGATATGTTCAAAGAGAGAAAAAAAAGCTCAGGAAAAGAAGTGAGGAACTATCCATAGGCGAGGTGATTGTCTTCCACTGGTCGATATCCCTCTTGATTGGTTACCCAAAAAGAGATGATCCAAACTGCGATGCAAACATCACAGTGTACAGTACTACAATGCATGTATATATAGATTAAAAGGATCACTCTTCGTTACAAATCCTTAGAGGTGTAATAAATATTCACCTTGAGCATTAGATCTGAGGCCCTTATCGGCGACTTTATTTGCAGATATATCTGTTGACTTAAATAAGTGGATGTGGATGATATAACACATTAAGAATGAGGGAGAAGCAATAAATCCACATAACAAAAAGGAATTAGCGAACAAAAACGAGCTGATGAGCTGCAAAAATCTGATTCTTAATTGGATTTTAGACCTCAACATGCATTTGAACGGCAGACGGAGTGAAACGAAGTTCCGTCAAGTTTTAAGGAGGAAATAGATACCTGTTTAACGTTTTTGATGAGATCGACACATGATCGGTAACTTCGATAAAATGAAGTGAGTCCGATTCCGATCCCGCAAGTAGAAGTATCGGCTTCTGCTGGATTGATTCTGAGAAAAAAAGGAGTAAACCTTCTGACTCTGATTCTTCCCACAATAAGGAGTCAACTCTAGGATTACAATTCAGAGTTGTTCCTAAACTGACTGCTTTCTGATTAATCCTTTCTTATTAGAACAGTTGGCAAAAACGGTTTTTGCGTCAAAAAAAGAAGAAACAAAATATATCTATTACCTCACTTGCGAGTCACCCATTCGTATCGCATATGATATACATTTAACGAAACCTAATTAAATAATGGCATCTCTGAGCTCAGATGCTTAATTAGGTCCGCTTAAATAAAGGTGGCAATTTTTTTTTTTGATTGCTTGATCCAGGAAATCCACCAATGGAGTTTGACAGTGGCAGGTGTCGATAATTTTGCGGATGTTGTCGCTTATTGAATTTATTGCCAGTGGATCGTCTTTCTGGAAACTAAGGTATGCTTTCGGAGAAGAGTGACAGCAGTATTTGTCTAATACTCCAATAGCTTTCGAAGATAACAACATCTGCTCGCCGCTCCAATCTTTTCTTATTGTGAGGTAAAATGATATCCCTTCATTCCGCAGTGGCTGATTGTAGGTCGACCCAAAGGGGCAGCGAAGGAATTTTTCAACAAAGATCTCAGGTAACTCTATAATTCCAAAAGGTTATGCGAGCGGTAAGTTTCAATGAGCTTCGATCAACGATATCGGTAGAGTTTGTGGTACTCTAACAACATTAGTGGACCGCAGAGGTGGCATTATGGAGGAATCTACGTTGGGCTCAGTTGTTTTTTGCGCCATCGGCAAATCCCTTTGAAGTGGGTGTTGGCTCAGCGGGGATGCTCATCCCAGAATTGTTCCCTTTTGCAACATCATCGACTTTTTTCGACACATCCAGCAGAGCAACAAGGCTGAGAGTATTTGATTTCGTCCTTTTTCAGATACACATCAAAAATTCTTAACCACTTATCATGAGACAACCTGAAATGCAGGGAAACATTTTCATGACTTCCTTTCTCCTCATATCTTTGTATGACATGCATAATAAGTATTGCGATGTACTGGCTGCGCATCTGGTGGGCAGGGTGTGGTGGGGCAGGAAGTTGTTCCATCTGATTGCCGAAGAAGTGGAGCTAGAGAGAGATTTTGTGAAGAGCGAAAAAAGTGTGCATAAAATCTACCGTTGCAACAAAAACATTTTTTCTCTTCTCTTGTGAAAAGAAGGAAATTTGCATAAATTAGTACGGAAAATCGTCATTCATTCGTTTTATGTGTTTCTATCTTTTTGCTTGTTGATCGGTGATTTGCACTTCTGATCAAAGATTAACCTCTCGGACTGAATATACTGTTGCCACGTCCAATTTGCATATTTTTAAAGATTCCGACCGGCTGCCATCTCACTTGGTCACTCGCTTAATTGAATACAATTATTATATTTGGTAAAGCTGAGAAGTACGAACTTCTATGCAAATTCTTTTGCATATTAATCAAACTTTACTGTTTTCTCAACGAGTACAACTTGAAAATCAATTTCGTTATCAATGGCTTTTTCTGATGGGTTTTCGCAGATGTAAATAACTACGGCATTTTGTATGAATTACAACTTGAGCATGACCAATTATCTGCTTCCTTCCTGTACCATAACTTTAGTTATTTCTTTATGGACGTGTTTTCATTCGACTAAATAGACACTCCTTCTCCCTACTCCACGCTCGTCGACTGTTACTTAATAGGCTTGCTTTATTTCACGCCCAACACTGTTACCCTAAAAGATATTCCTCGATTCATGCACAGTTGCATAGATCAACAAATAGACTCAACCCTACAGCCAAATACCTGGTGGAAAAACAGATTGACCGAACAGTCGATCGCTTCGAGACCATGAAATCCCGAGACTATCGAAATTTGGAGTGCAAAACCTTGAAAGACCTTGAATTTCGTTACCTCAGATTGCGAAGGTTGGGTGCGAGAGGAGGGCATTGAGCGGCAAAGTGTGCTTTACGATTTTTCTGTAAGCCACATTGTCGACATTGCATTTAAATATTCTCGTTCAGGAAACTTTTTATGAAAACGTACCTAATGAAAGGGTAATGTCTCACCAGCTGCACCTCTCTGCCTGTTTATCTGGGCTATCAGTGGTGTTCCGCTTATATATTGTATCCTTTAAAAACACTACAAAGGCATCTCACTGTTTGATCTTCGAGTGCTTCGCACTACCATCGTAGTCGTAATCAAAAAAACAACCTCAGATCTCACATCTCACCTTCCACAGTGCTATATAAATTTAGTCAGCTTAGTATTAATCGCCATCTCATCCAGGGACCCTTCGATTTTAGAGGAGTGTGCAGGATTTTCTCACGACCTCAAGGAGTTCAAAGGATTTTCAACTTCGGCGATGTAGGAAACCAGTGATTCCGATCGGAATTCCACTCGTCTTGACGTTCGGAACGCCTCATACTCTAGACATACAAAGTCGGTGGTCCATAAGAAAATCAAGGGTCTCGAAGACGTTCGGTAGCCTATAAAACTTGAGCTGATCGTTCCAATCTATCGGGTTGCCAGGTTCGACGACCACCTCAAATACTCCACGCAAGATGTCAGAAAAGCTCGCTAGAAACGTTGCTGAAGTGTCTTCACTATTCTTTCTGTCATTAAACAAATAACGCTCAAAGAACGACATAAAAATAAAATATTAGCTATAGATGGTTCATCGAAGCGAGAGTGCCCAGTTCAAAGATAGATTTGCGGGTGCCAATCAAAAACAAACCTGATGAACTGAGAGATCGATTCTTTCACTATGGGCATCGACCCTCTCATTGATTAATCTATAAACTTATACGATTATATTTGAGGGCAATTAATCTGTGCTTAATGAAGACTGCTGGAAATTGGCTCTTTGAGACGATGATTTTTTGAAATTAATCCAATTCCTCTCCCGACTATATTAGGTTCTTTTGCTTCACCTTTAATATGTCAGGCGCTTTTATCGTAAATAAGCCGAATAGTAACCGAACAATACGGAGTTGTGAATTTAAAGTGCTCGAAGGAACGCAAATTTGAAGAATTGGTCTTGACACGCAAATTTGTTTTCCGTACAGCTTCGATATTGCCAAATTTTTGCAAACAAATGAACCGTATGAACATCAAGTTGGCGCCCAGAATGAGGTTCCTACGACATAGGGATGATAGTTTGGGCGCGTGATGTGGTAATGAAGTTTAAGGCGGTGGTTTTAGGGAGGAGGTGGAGGGGATTTGTAGGGCAGTCTATAGGGCAATATTCTGGTGGGTTTCAAAGGGACGGAATGGGGACTGCATTATGCAAACTAAATGTTCTGTAATGAAAACTCAAGGGACAGGACGAATCCTCTGAAAACATGTTTCGGTCATTGATGGAAAATAAGAGTTGGCTGCAGGTTAATACTAGCTGTAATCTGTATATTTCCAGGCAGTTTGCTTTGATTCGTATAATAGTTTGATTTAAGCTGAACAATGTCCACTCTGTGTTGCAGTATACGTCAGGTTGTGTCCCGTCGAATTAGATCACGACTATCCTGTGCGCAATAATAAAGCCTTTGTTTATTTGCTGTAGTGCATAGTTTGTGCCGCCTGTGTTTTCTTTGTTCTAAATGTGTATCGTTTTTATTTTAGGAATTATGGTCTCTGTTGTGTGAGTTATTGAACAAAAACGTCATGCATTAGCACACGGACCTTTGAATTGAAATGAAAACCGATGCCATCCAACTTTCATAGCCCTCAGGCCAAACGACCGACAACTGTGGAATACTGTGCGTCCTGAGTTCACACTTCTGCGGAGCGGAAATTGCATCCTTTCTTTTCCCTTAAGCAATGACATAAATCTCCAATTAGACCTTTAATCGTTTATGAGGGAGAGAGGTAATCTTGGTGTTCTTTATGGCCGGCAATTAATAAACCATTGTTATTCATTGCTGCAACTTTGTAGCATAGTACATAAGCGATTGGTACCTACAGCGAGAGGCCGACATTGAATTCAGAACTATCATCGTCGAATTTGAACTCATTATTCTCGGTGATCTATTGTCACGAATTTGCGGTGCGTTGAAACCAATTAGGGTCAATCCTGTTGAGTAGTTGAAACCGATGAACCCTATGGACTAACCATACCGAACACAACAACCTCACCAGCTTTCTTTGCATTTGAGGCTGCTTTTCTCTTAGCTAATAGCTAGTTTATTTCAGCAAAAGACTACATTGGTTAAAAAACAATTTTTTGCACATGTTTTGAGTCCTTTTTTGTAGGACGGATGAACAATGGAGCAGTTAAATAAAGCAAATGTAAAAGCACATATTGCGCCATTCTCTCTGACGTATACTGCTCTGTCCTTTTGCGCAAATTGTTAAAAGTAACTTATATTCTTAATTCCTCTTGTGCAGCTAGTTTTTAAAAGTGGTAATGTAACTTTCATGCTCACATGTAAACTGGTCCTGTCAGGTAGCAGTGATAGATTGCTTCACCTCATTCATGCACTTCCTTAAGGAAAACATTTTCAGAATGGTGGCTGATGTAGTGAAGTGTAACGATAACCAGAAGCAAGAAGGGTGTACATCTGTGAGTGATGCCGAACGATTCACCAACAGCACTTCGAGTGCGTCAGCCCAAAGGTACCTTTCATTACGTTCATTTTATTCATTCTGCGATGATTAGCATCGTTGTTGTGAAATAGACCAAATACAGTATCGATCACTTTTGACATTGCGATAAAAAACTTGAATGATAAAGCTTCGTGGAGTGTCATTCAATGAGCATCGAAGATTTTGCTTTCTTTGATGATTTGGCTTCAAACACCGTTATTTTCGATTTTTTGCAATGTTTGTTAGTGACATTGTTTCGTTTCACTTATTAATATCTCTAAATTTGCGGCTAATATTCCCCTTTCGTTTGGAGGAAGAGTATAGCCTAAATGTAGTCCAGTCTTTTGAAGATGATGTTCATATCACTCGATGCAAACATCATCTGATGGGGAAACAGCCCTATCTTGTAAAGTATGATTCATCGACCATTGAATCACATGCTCCGTTGTAGTTTTTACACGATGTTTGATCGTACTATAGTAACTAAAGCAGGTGAGCTTACATTCCACTACTCGAATCTAAATGCCACTTTACGTAATTAGTTGGGGGAATGGGGGAGGGGGTAGAGAGGTAGAAACATTTCCATTTGAAAGAACGAAGCAATTTTTCCCTCTTTCGTTGTTTTTTTTTTCTCTCTGTTTCATTCTATCTTCACGCTGTTTTATATTCTGCGTCAATGTTACCCTCAGCTTAGGTTGTGGCTCATGTCTGATATCCTTCAGCAAAAGGAGATTGCAAACGAAGGAGTGGGGGAGGAGAGGAGAGTTGGAGAACGAGAGGGATGTTCTCCGTTCGATGCTTCCTAATTAAGGAATAAGGTTTCTTGTTAGAGGATACGGCTTGCAGAAGAGGTAACCAAATAGGGAAGAAGTGTTGACTGTCAGGCGGCGTCTTGCTTGATGCTTAATGAGCTGATTTCTAGCAGTTTAGATGCAGTTATTGATTTTAGATTGGCATAGCGTTTTAATATTTGTTAAAAAATTTTATAACTTCAAATTATTTTACTATTAAATTATTTTAATGCAGTCAGATTTTTCAATAATACTTCCCGTTTTTGGTTCCCTCCTGTTCAGAGTGTTTTTATTCAGTGAATTAATGGTGTGCAACGAGGATAGAAGAGATGATCGCAAACGCGACGAGTATCTCTCATGGGAAGAGTACTTCATGGCGGTGGCGTGCCTCGCTGCCCAAAGAAGTAAGGATCCTGTTACTCAGGTGATTCAATACCTCTATCAGTTCAAAATTTCCCCATTTACTAGCAGCCGTATTTCTAACAGATGCTCCAAACATTGCCATTTATCATAGATTGAAATTGGCAGTTTGTGCTTTAAATCAGCGATGATCGTCATGAAAAGTGTTATTAGTCACGAAAGGTGTTGTATGTTTACAATATCAACGAAAGGGGTAAATCAATTTTGCCCGTTGCATATTCGTATATTTTCTATCATTCTGCTAAAGCAAGCCGTATGAATCATTGTCGCATATATATTAAACGGCGAAGTGGTGTTTAATCAATAAATTGCTTTCCATTATTTTTATTAAAACGCACAAATTTCTCTGAAGTTCATAACGATTCATCTGTTATGAAATACTTTGCATTGACTCTTCAATAAGTCGTCTCGTTATTTGGAACCCACATTGAAGTTAATCTAAAATTTCTCGCTAATTCTGAAGAAAGTTTGAAGAATTGTGCGGATCAAATGTGCCTGGATTGATCGTTCATCTAGTGGATTTTGATTGGAGCCGGCTACATTTATGTGAGCCCTCTGTGGAATGGTTGCAATTTTTAAAATTTGTAAGTGGGGATGCATAAAGGTTGACGTTGTAAACAGCGTAACATTGGATAGGATATCGGCATTCTTATAGAGAGAAAAATAAACCGAAATAATAACACTATGGATAACTTTGCCAACGTACTATAAAACTTGGTGCTTTCATATTATAAGCTGCATAAATTTTTATTGAGTTTTGGAACTTGACTTTTAACACAAATTTTTCACTGAGAGCATCTAGGATAGTATTGTAGGTTGGCAGTTGTTGCTGGTGTGATTAGATTGTGAATATTGTTTGTGTTACGATAAAGTGGTTGCAGGTTGGTGCTGTAATCGTGAATCCGGATTTGAAGATCATTGGTTCCGGTTATAACGGTATGCCAAATGGATGTTCGGACGACATAATGCCTTGGGGGAAGGATAGTGATAATCCACTCGAGACCAAGTATCCATTCGTATGTCATGCTGAAATGAACGCGATTCTCAACAGGAATTGCGAATCGGTGAAAGGATCAACGATTTATACTGTATTGTTTCCGTGCAGTGAATGTGCCAAACTTATTATTCAGGTTGGATCTTTCTTAGCACTTAAACTTTGATCTATTTGATTGCCCACCGATGTGGGATCCACAGCCATGAATTTTGACGTTGAACGATTAAGATTCATAGGGTCTGAACTCTGACTGTCTGCCATTTGGAAGGGTGAAATCCTATTATGAGGCTGGACGTCAGGTTCGATTGCATTCCTCGACTCAACTCTAATGTATATGTTGAAGAATTTTATTTAGTTATGAGCAACCTCAAGCAACTACACAACCTATACTCTTGTATATAGTTATGCGATGCTTATTTTTATACTTTTTAAAAATTCTTTGTAAAATCTTTTTAATATTCAGGAGAACTTTTAATAAAGAATCGAAACTTTTATAGCTATGTTTAGGTGATAGAGGGAGTGAAGTTTTTGTTCAATCAGAACTTATTGGCAATTTCTTCCGTCCACAACAAACATATTTACTTTGATCAAAAGTTTTTTTTTTTGGATAGAGAATTGCAGTAAGAAGAGAACGTGAATAGCGATACGCAGTTTTAACGGTTGTATTTTATCTCTTGATGGTCTTGTAATTTCCCACTAGCGTGTTTTGATAAGTGCATAAAGAATGTTTACAGGCAGGAATAAGCGAGGTGGTCTACAAGCGAGATAAACCTGACAAAGTGGAGATAATTGCTTCGAAGAAGATGTTCGATATCACTGGGGTATGTTGTGCTTTTTCTCTTTAGTATTTCTCGAAGTTGAAATGCTAATGACAATAAGTGCATCAGATGTGATCGCACTTTATCGCTTTGGCTCCCTCTGCCTCAGTTTGATCTAATTGCGGGTCTGTGCAATAAGTCGCCGAGTTTAAAACGAAGTACTTGCTGCAATTTTTGTGTTATTAGCATTGCATTGTAAACATCGATTATAAGCCTCCATCCCTTCATTATAGGTCTTTACCGATTGCAGGCGTTTCCTGAAAATTTTGCAACTGTTACAAGTCCAACATCCTACTCTTTCGTTGATTTCAACGTTTTCTACCAGTGGGGCAGAATACGGGCTCATAATCTAGCGACATTGTTCCGTTTTTTTTTTTTTCATAATTCTTTAGCTTTTTTTCATCGGTTTGCACTTAAACCATTAATTGAAATGCGATTGTGCTAGTAGATCACCTCAACGCAAAGTATGAATGTGGGTAGCAAGATCCAAAAAATCCACAAAAAATTCTTCAGTCTAATGGCTTAATTAGAGGAGAAGTGGAATAATTTTAAGTAGTACGTAAAAAGGAACGGATGAAAACTGTCAGAGAACGAAAAAAACATCAAGGTGGTATAGGATCACTACTCGCGACGAGTCTCTGATTCCCGGAAAAGTTTCTGAACGCCCATCTCAATCGATGCAGTTTTATGGGAGAGCAATTTGCCTATGCGCAAGGTGGAATAAACTGAACCAAAAGCTTCTCGTAGCAACAATTAGTCAGCATTTCGAATTGAGGTCTGCTAACGCTGTTTGCCTGTTTCAGATACGCTATCGACAGTTTCATTCCAAGCGGCAAGTGCTAATCGATTTCGGATGTGAAACGCGTGATGCTGTACTCGGAACATCTGAGGGAATTGCCCAATTAAACGGCCTGCACTTGAACTAATCTCTACGATTTTAACTCGATCCAGTTGCATGCTTCTGACTCATAATGACTGTACACTTCAGATGAAGTGTTACTTAAGAACAACGCAGCTAGATTGGAAAGCGTGTGGGAACAGTTGTGCTGAAGATTTTTGGACAGTTGGCGTGTAGGGCAAAGAATGTAAGGCTCCACAGGTAGAGGAAACTCAATAGGAATAATGCGGGTGTGACCCCGTCGCTTTAGAATCGTCTGCTTCTCATGTTTTTTTCACTTACATCGTTGTGCCTCATATCGGCTTTGTTACACTATCTAAGCGAGTGCATAACGCAGTAATTTTGCAAAGGAATGTTCACCGATATTCAGGGCAGTTTAACAAAATTGGCTAATTCAGTCACTATCTGTTCTACGAGCAGAATTCCCTTCATTTATTTAAAAATATATAAATGTTGATAGTGCTCGTTACGGGTCTCAAAAATTCATTTCAAATTTTATGCTTAAGCGTTTGCCTTTCGCTCTGTTTCCAAGACCATTCGATGAAGCACATCTTCACTTCCATATCTGTTTGGAATTCGTTCGATCGCTGCCCTACTGCCATTTATATTTCAGGCATATCAGCGGATGTATTTTAGATATGTTTGAACATTGAGGTTGAACACTATCGATAGCCGATAGCATTCTCTTTGCTTCTGTTCTTGTCTTGTATTTGTTGATAGTGAATGTGAGTGGTTGGTTTTAGTAGCTTGTTTATGCATCGGTCTTTCCAGTTGATATCTTCCTTGAGAGTGGGGGGAAAGGGAGGTGGGAGAGGAGATAGGACCATGGGAGCCCGTAGATGAATTTGAAAAAATGGCGCACTGGGAACTAATGTTGGAGAGCAAAAGCAACAGCAACACTTAGACAGAATAGCAAAATCAAAAACGCGCCTGGAAAATCTTAATGTCTCATAATGGTTTCAGTATTATGTCGAATATTAACGGAAATACTGTAGAGTTGTGTCTTATGGGATATAAAATTGTAACGTAACAGTGCTTGAGTTGCTGCATTCCCTAATTCACTAACAAATGCCTCTCGACGATTGTTTCTTTGCCTAATTTAATAATTTTCATATAAGAACGCGTTATTCAAGACGAATTTGTGTTCTTAGCTAATCGTCCTGTCGTGAGGTTTCATTTCCGATTTCATCTCAAAGCAGGAAGGTTGTGGAAGTATAATTAGCTCACCTGTAGCAGAGTGGTTTCCCAACGCAAACTCCCACCCCCTTGGCCATACGATATATGTGATTCGTCCGTCACATCTTAGAAAATGTTGCGAAATTTATTGAATTTTTGGAGCAATTTTCATTGTTTTATGCAGTGAATGGTGAGCGGACAAAGGTTTAATATTGAGATAACGATTTGATAGGCAGTCGATTGCATGGGTAGCAACACTTCAATTGTTCTTTTATGTTCACTTCTAGAAATACGATGAAATTGGCATTCTACCACTACAGTCCTTTATATGAGAGCGGGAGAAGCAGCATTTTGTGAGTGTTCGTCTGAGTAACCGGTCGGTCACTTAGACATTGTTTTTATTTTTGTTTTTCTTTTTTTTTTGAATATTTCTAACAGTTTGGTATAGTTGCTTGAAATGTGGGCTGCCAATATAATTGGTGCACAAACAAAGGTTCTGCAGATCGCCATTGGAAATTATTGCAAGAATGCTGCAAAAGGCGAAATTTTCTGGCAATAGGATTGCAAAAAAAAATAAACTCGTGAATGACAACTCTGGGAGCTGACTTATTTGCAAAAAGTTTATTTTTGTATCGCTGTATGAAGTCAGCTACGAAATACTCAGTGATGCGCTTTCTCATTTTCTTGTTATTAGCAAGATTTTGGTTTGTTTTTGTGTGAAACGCTTTGTTTTGATTAATTTATCTGTGAAATTTGAATAAATGCTTAATTGTCATCATCTTGTAAATTGAAGTAATTGCAAATGTTCTTCGCAGTTCCTTCGGGAATTATCGTAATGCGATGTTTTTGTTTTATGAAAGAAAGATAGGTATGTGGTACCTATGAGGGTGGCAGACTAGTTATGTAGTTTGCAACGAATTTCTAATTTTCTTTTGTGTTCGCCACTTAATTCATCGTTTTTCTTAAATGCTTTCAAGGTAGCCCTATCATCTTTTTTAAAATTGCAACCTTTTCCTCAAATCCATAAAAGGAGGAAGAGTCTACTCAAGAAGGTGAGTAGCTGGAAGAGTGACGGTCTCTTGGTATTTTCTCATATTCAAGCAGGCATGTTGCCTATAAAATGCCACTTAACTGCAGGTAGATAACGAATAGTGGTCTAATGACAGGAATGTCTCGTACAGGATGGCCAACGGCTAGTAAGCCACAAACTATCAGCGCAACGAACACAGTGAAAAAGTACAGTGAAGCAAACGGCAGCACTGATAGAGCGATCAATCTGTTAGTTTATCGCTTCTCATAGAGCACTATTTGCATGGCTGCAAACCGATCGTGTTGTACAGGTAATGCATAAACGATGCAGGTACTGAAGTAAAAAGACAACGGTTGTGTTTATGATTAGCTGAATGCTCGATTAATTTGCAACTTAGTTGTGAATTTTGTCTCCACTGCTTTCCTCAGACAATTTGGTGCTACGCAAGTCACTTTAATTCGTATTGGAATAAACCTATGAATAACTCTCTGATCTAGTATTATTATATGAGAGATTCGTGTGAGTTTATTTTGCTTCTTAATCACTCAGGTAATCCAGCTTTGATGTGATTTTTATTTTGAAGAAACTAATGTACAGTTCAATTTGTTGAGCGAATACGGGTGTTTGCCGGCTCTTTCAATGATCCGAAAGTTGTCTGAATGTTTGTTTGACATCCATTCGATGAAGTATGTTGCTGTTGCTAATAATGCTTGTCTTTTTATTGCATTCACTGATGCGGTATAAATTTGATGATGATAAACACTGTCTGTTGTTGGGGATTCGCTTCTTCCGACCGCTCTTTATGTTATGTTACGCAATTTCCCAGTCTTTTCTATATGGGGATCCGAAAATTCTACTGGGTCACATCTTTAAGACTGTTCTTGTCCGCTGGATATTGCAGTCTTTCAAACATAAACAAACATAACGGGGCTGAAAATGTGTTTATTAGGCTGAAAGTTTGTGTGTAACAATTGGTACATGTTGATTTTGACTTTAAGAAGTCCGAACTATACATTTTTAGCTTTGAATTATATAGTAATATTTATTATTTATGAGGTTCTTCTGGTGTTTGCAGCGTTTTTTAATCTAAGAGGTGAAGAAGCGATGGGACCTTCTTAGGCAACGGACTGTTAGGAGAGGGATGACGTCGAGGAAGAACTTCACGCAGGAAAGCTATGGCAAACGATAGAGTCGGAGAGTAGCTTATGGGAGGAGGGGTGAAGAAGGATCTAGCTGGGGAAGCGAGGTCGAAGAAAGATCATCACGGCCTCGTTAGGCCTTGAGTCGATAGTGACTTCCTCTCTGCAGGTATCCGCTGACAAGCTATACGTTCGGAACGAAGGAACCACAAGCAGAAAGAGATCATTCGGTGCAGGCACGGTTCCAGCGTATGCGTGAAGAGTATGAAAAGATTGGGATGCGGCGGTCCGTCGAAGGGGTCCTGCTGGTACATGAACACTCGCTCCCGCACGTGTTGCTCTTGCAAATCGGCACCACTTTCTTTAAACTGTAGGTGTTTATTAACTTTTCATATATACCGTACACACTCAAATAAGAACTTGAGGCAGTCTGTCTCTGTATCCGAAGCTATTGGAATTACTGTCGCTGAGTGTTCCGCATTCAAGGTTACCAGGTTCATCAGTGCTTACTAGTAGGGATGGAGGGAAAAGGGGGCGGTAAATATGAGCCTCGCCTTCCTCCGATTCTTTTGGAGTCAGTTGGGAAGTGAGGACCACTCTTCAACCCTTTCCCCTTCCATCCCGATCGAAGGAAGCAATGTTGAGGCTGACTTGTGAGTCGTATAAGAGAACTTTTGACTAGAAGTTCCTCATCTGATTTCGATGTGGGAGGAGAAATGGCTGTCTTTCTTTCTCTTGCGTGATGACCGAGGAAGGTAACAAGCCCCACCGTTGCATATAACTTCCTAGACGTTACCCAGATCTGTTTTCAGCTAATAATCTATTGAATACATCTGCATTTTTATCATCGTTTTGTTGTTTCGTTTAACAATGGAAAGTTGCTGAATTTTAAGACCTGGAGGCGAGCTGAATCCGGGAGAGGACGAAATCGACGGGCTGAAGAGATTGCTTACCGAGGTAATTGGCGTGCTTTAATAGACGTCCTGTGTTTAATTGCAACGGCAACAATTTTTTCAACTTTCTAATGCATTCTTCTCAAGGGTAAGTTATTTTAGGTAATGGGTTGTGATTTGTTTATCCGAGTATTGTTTATTTATTTTGCTTACCTTCATGTGTGTTTGTTTTTATAAGAGAAATTATATATGCAGACGTTGGGACGACAAGACGGTACAAAAGATTTATGGACTATTGAAGACGCTATTGGCAACTGGTGGCGACCCAACTTTGACCCACCAAGAGTGAGTTCTCTTGTTCTGCTTTCTAATTAAGAGGTATTGAAATATGCAATCCCAGAACCAGGCCAACATTTACGTGTTGTCTAGGCCTTGTCCCAACGTATTTTTGCTAATTCCTATATACCGCTCATCTGAAGGTATTCGATGTTGGAATTAAGTGACGGCTATAAGAGAAGTTGAAATTGTAAGGAAGTGAAACTGAGTGTAAAACTAGTTGTATTGTGATTGAAGCATTTCAATGCTCATATTTTTAAGTTTTAAGTAAGAAAACTGTTTTTTAAATTGCATTGAAGCTGGTAATTTTTTCAATATTAAGTTGGCAAAAAATTTTAAAGCAAAAATAGACTATCAAATTGGCGGAAGATTTTAAGAGACAAAGGAGGAACTGTAGTGCTAAAATGTTGTTTAATCGGCCATTGTTGAATGCTCTGCACTGATAGCAATGCTTAGAAAAGAAAGCGAATGTCTTGTTAATAATAACTGTAAAAGAAGTCGAGTTTTTTTGATATCCTGATGACCATATACTACTGCAGAAGTGAAGTTATGTTATTGGCGAGTTATTTTATGTATATAATTGTTAGAATTTGAGGGTTGAGGTGAAACGAATTGCTGTAAGACAGAAAACGCTAAAGACCGGATTTGGAAAGGAAAGGGGAGGAGTTCCTAAGGGAGACATTATTTATGAGAGCAGTTGGCATTGTTTTATTTATAGTATCCATACATCCCGGCTCATGTCACGAAACCGAAGGAACAAACGAAGCTGTTCTTAGTACAGTTGCCAGAAAGGGCTCTCTTCGCTGTGCCGAAGAATTATAAGCTGGTTGCGGCACCTCTCTTTGAGCTCTATGACAATGCGGCAGGATATGGTCCACTTATTGCGAGCTTGCCACAGACACTTAGCAGGTGATAGATGTTGCCTCATTTCGATTTTAACTTGATAAGAAGTGGCCAGTGGAGCTGTGTATGTGTTATGCGATTTCAGCAGTGGCTAGGAAGAGGAGGGAATGAAGGGAGGAACTGCATGGTTTAGCGAAAACGAAGGAAACGTTGCTATCTTGGAGCAAAGGAAGGGGAGGAAGGGATAGAATTTGGGTCTCCTAGTCAGTGCAAATGAGAATAGATTGTAGCACGTAAGTGATTACATGTAAGCTTTAGTCATGCAGTTATTATGCCGGAAAACAAATCTTATCTAGTAAGTA
Organism: Baylisascaris schroederi; assembly: GCA_006503575.1. Lineage (NCBI taxonomy): Eukaryota > Metazoa > Nematoda > Chromadorea > Rhabditida > Ascarididae > Baylisascaris > Baylisascaris schroederi. The sequence continues at coordinate 1,020,615 of QEWY01000952.1, forward strand.
ATGTATGGATTTTGTTGGCGAGAGGATGAGTGATGTCTCGGGATAACTGGAATGGGCGAAGTAGGAAGAGTAATTGAGGCACTTCGAAGTAAAAAGGAGATCTCTGATTTCAATGACTAGGGTGGCTAACTACAGTGTCCAAGAAGTGTGACCCTGTCACCGTTTGTGTTGTTGTTTAAATAAATGTAGGATGTTAGTGCACTGGTAGTTGACTGATTTCAAGTTTGAACACATTTGACAGATCGGATTGCTCTGCAGATTCAAATCAGTTGTTATTAGCACCGTCGTTCTATAATTTGCACTTGGAAGACCTGTAATATCTTGCCGACTTTGATGAGTTATTTCGTTGGTAAATTATATTTAGCTGCAAAATTTTCATTTTTGCAGATTCAATTTTCTGTATGCACCATGAAGAGATCCCGATTGCGATCACGATGATGTTGTTCATGCGTTTTGCTGAATTTTTGCGTCGTTTTTATTGTTTGATGCGATATTTGAACGATTATTGAGTGGTTTCATATAGTAACTTCATTTTGTCGTCTCACAGTTTTCTTTGTGGCGTAGTGATGTCTGTGTTGATATGGTAATGAGGGCTATCTTTTTCTTTGTGGCATAGTGATGTCTGTGTTGATACGGTATTGAGGGCTATCTATGTTGAGTACGGTACTGAAGGGATATTTGCGTTGAATACGGTAATGAAACGTTGTCTGTGTAGAACGCGTTAATGGAGAGTTGTCTGTATTGAACAGGGTAATGAAGCGAATCTTCTCAAGAATATTTTTATTCGTTTTAGACGATAAATTATAGCGCTTAAATAGGGAATGAAGCTGTTGTGAGGCTTTTGCTATTTAAAAGTGATGTCTTAACTTCCTGTACATCTTCCGGCACTTCGATGCTTTCCAGTCGGAAGAAATTAAAGATTGGAGGGGAATGCGGGATCTTGTGTTCCCCTCACCTCCCCCGACCCCCCTTCCCCCTCTTCTCGGCTCTCTTCTCCTTCGTCATCCTTTCAAGATCGCAAATCCAGTACTCGAGAATGGGGAAATGGTTTGATCTCGGTTGCAAACTTCATTAGCAATTCTATTATGTGAAATTGTTCATCGAGTGGTGTTGTATGCCTGAATTTGCATTACATTCTCAAATTGTTATAAACTTTGCTTTTGTTTCACTGTTACACTCAATTGCTCTCACTTCAAGTAAACAAACAGTGCATTATATTGTGTGCATTTTCAGTGGAAAATGTTTCTATCAAGAATCATTGCTTGTTTATCTATTTTTTAATTATATTCTTATTTTATTGGTTTTTTCCAACGTTCTAATCTTTATTAGAATAAGGGTGCTTACTGTTATTGGCACAGCCGAATAGTTCGTTGTAGCAGTTATTTTCGAGTTTGTGGGCTGATAGGCATATTTGTATGCTTGTGATTAGGGTTGTAACAACAAAGAAGTTGTGTTCACTTCAACCTTGCTTCGGTTGCTGCTGTTTGAACTGCGGGCTTGTTTGAGGTTAAGTTTGTATTTAGAGGAGGGAGTGGGGAAGGGAGGATGTACGAGTTTGCAGATGCGAGGAGGAAGGCTCTGAGGAGTGTTAAGTGGGAGGTATGTAGACCTGTGAAACAATCGAAGGATGTTTGAGCGACGAATTTTCTCCGTTTGCCTGATTTCTGAATCACGCGTTGAAGCTATAAATTATGGGGGGAGGGGGTGGAGGAAGAGTAGTTATAGCGGGAAGGAAAAGTAGTCCCGTCTTCCAAATGAATTCATGAACAACTTCCTCATCGTTGACAGCATCACCCATTCACGATCTGAGTTCAGGATTGCCTACATGTGATCTGAGCTCAGTGTCACCCTTATGTCTGAATTTGGAGTTGTCTACAAATCGGGTTTAGAATCGCCCCTACATGACCTGGATTCAGTTTCGCCTATGTGTGGTCTGATTTGAGGGGTGGGTGTCTGTGATCTAATTGATCTGGATAGCATTATCGGTGTATTCGTTAGGCTTTTCCCGGGAAAGAAATGCAGTGTTGAACTCCATTTTTCAGGTACTGTTGAATCGTTTTCGCTCCCTATGTACCTCCAAGTTCCTTTCAAGAGTAGCTGACAACTTATTGCGTGTCACTTCTATGCTTTGTTTTGTTTCCGGACACACCGTCCCATCTGCTTCCGCTTTATACTATATTTTATCCTGAATATTTTTATGTTCACTGTGGAGTTGCCGAACAGTCTGAGCCTACAAATAGGCTAATATCTGCTTAACATCCTTTTGAGCACAAATGAGCGTTTTGAACCATTAGAATGCGAGAGGTCGAATATTGCACGTCGACCATTCGAGAAGGAAGAAAGCGTAGATGGGTGGTCAGCGTCCCTTGATATAAGGTGCACGCATTTCATACGGCTTACGGGTGGTAAAGCATGAGAGTAGATTCGAACGGTTTCGTACAAAAAAAACGAATAGAGTTTGGCTGTGGTTTGAGATATGTGAATGAAGTATGCAGGTATTGCTTTTATGGTATGCAGATAAGCTAACCGAGATACGATGTGCAGTATCGTTGATACTCTTCAGATCATAACAACATCACGTCTTTATTTTGCAACGAAGATAGCACGCGATAAAGATGCATGCAAACAAAAATGAGAGATCACAAGGCGACACTCAAATAAAACTGCCGAAAAGTTTGCTTTATATAAGCGATTAAAGGTAGTGCGTTGATCGCATATATCATATTATTGTAAACGCTGCTTAAAACGTGACATGACGACGTATCATTGCGAGGAGTTGCAAACAAGCAATTGAATTTGAGTATGTCGGTTCTTTTCGCTGCTGCCTCGAAGGGGGATGCGGATATTATGAGAGTAAAACAACTGTCAAGTTGAAATCTAAGAAACACATTTAGTAATCCTTAGGCATGGGTGTGGACTGGACTAACCTTCAGGATACTACAAAGAGTTTTGGGTGGATAATCTGAAGCCATTGATTATGACTTTGCTGAAAGGATTCAAAAAATTTTCGGAAGCTGCCTTAATGAGTCGATGTTGTGCTTGGTCGTTTTACTCACTATCTTCTCTTATAAAAGGTATTAGCAAACTTGAGTAGAATATGATAAAATGTGATGAAAGTAGCGCACGAAAGCTTGCTGATGTTTCTTAAGCAACTACAATTTAAAAGGCATTTGGGAAAGAGCGTCCAGTTTGTGTGCGCAGATTGGCACAATTCGATTTTGAAAAGTGGCGGCTGTTCATTTATCAGGTAATATTATCCTGTGCGCAATGATCGTATGCGTTTTCCTGTTGGCAGATTATTCCTTTTATTTATTTCAGCTTCATTTTCCTGAAGGACGAGTTTTAAAGATGTAATGTTTGCCAGAATTTCCTATGGAGGTGACGAATGGAGTGCAAAAGGTTGAGAATTTTATGTGATAAATGCGTTAAAACGATGACCTTAGGTTGTTATTAATTTACGTTGAGGTGTTTTCTGCTGGCGCGTAAATATGTTAAGGGGGGTGGGGTGTGATAAGATCATGTGTCACGAACAGATGTCTAAAAGGCGATGATCGAGAAAAAGCTAGATCCTTTTTGGTTGCGTTTACGTGTCGAGTGAAAATCGACGTTTCTTGCGTGCTTTGCGTTCAATAAACGACTCAGCACATTCACGTGCATTTCATTTGATTATATAGCGGATGTGCAGTTGTAATATCATAGAATTTGAAGTTACACGTACGTCCTCACACGTAGCCACGCGATCTTTGTTTTAAATCTTTTTTTTTCATATGACGTAGCATTCACTATCTTTGAGTGTGTTATCTGTGGGCGGCAATGTTTGCAAAGTTTTAAAGTACGCCTTAAGGATATCTTCATGCAGCGTTATGTGCACATCGCTGCATACACCAGTTCGTCGAATATCAGCAGTTTGTGAGGGGGAGGGGAAGGGGTAACGATGCACAGCGGTGGTACACAGTGCTTTGTCTTGAGTCTAGCCAAAGGCTTTAATCTAGATGTATTGCGTTGTTGTGCTTCCTGTTACCAGTAATGTAGTTTATTCCCGGTTATATAATCTACAATCTGAAAACTCATTTCTGTCATCACTAATTTCCATTTTTCTTGTTTTATTCGCTTTATAAACGGGGCTTTTTTTATTTTTCATTGAAAATGAAACATTGGAAATGAGTTTTCCAATTGCAAGTTTTTCCGCTATGAACTATGGGCACTTTTATACGCGTTTGATCCGTTAGACAGGATTAGGCTTACAGCTATAAAAAGCCGAAGAGATGGATTTGCGCAGTGTTGCTTATTCGTCTTTATAGGCACTTAATAAGCTGCATTTGATGAACGAACCCTGATAATCATACTTGTGCAAATGGATCTTATATATTGCTGAAAAATTAGATTATGCCAAAGCACTGAGGTATAATAAAGCTGTTTTCTCTTTGAAAAATGAGAGAATTTTCCTGAAGTGATTGTCTAAAACTAAAATTTTCTCACCGCTTTGGCCGAAAGAGATGTCAGAATTTCTTATATTTTCGGTTTTTTCGATCTGAATGTGAGAATATTGCCCAAAGATAATTAACTTTCGCAAATGGAAGCTGTACACTGTGTAGATGAGAGAGATTAAAACGGAAGCCATACTTTATAGGTGATAGAGGGTTTAGGTTATTACGGTGGTGTTGGATGGCTTTGTAATTGCAAAGATTTCCCTGTAGACGTCGAATACGGCCAGTGAAAAAAACTCTACTTTGTGGGGCCAAAAGAGAGAGGAGTCATGTCCTCTTGACTGTTTGAACCTCTTCCCGCCCTTCCTTCCTCCTCCTCTCCTTTCCCGCAACTTCCCTTTCTTCTTTCCTCTCTCTTCTCCCACAGTCAGCACCCTCCTATATCACGTATGATACGTGTATTTCGATCTGCTTACGAGCGTTCTTTGAAGCACAGTTGGGACAGGTGTGGATTAAACACTTATTTTGAGGTGCATTTCGTTGCCTGCTGATTCGAGAGGTGAATGCGGAACTGCTGATTGGCACTCATTGTGCACTGTCTTCAGCAAACCTTTGCTGCCTCGAGATGGCACATAGACGAGTGGCAGCCAGTACCTTTCACTCCACCGGTGCTCATTCATTGTAGCACTCTTCTCTTGGTGGTTTCACACAACTGTAAACTTTCAGAGATTTTTTGTTACACACGAAAGATATTATACGTATATTTCGTCTCCTGACAATCCAAATTTATCGTAGTCCTAGATGCTTCATCCCTTCCCTCGCCCTCCATGCAAAAATTTGATACCGGGGTGCGACGGAACTACTGTTTTTTGTATGCTGTTTTCATATCTCAGTATAGGAGGAGGGATTGATGGCAACTTTAACATGGCATTCTCTGCTCCACTCCATTTCTCACCTTCATTCATTCTCTTCTCTCGAGTCGTATCACCGTTGACCACTTTACGCGCCAATTAAAAGTACCTGATCTATATTTAACTCGATGTGTGTAGTATCTGTGAAATTCATTTGTTAATTGTTTATTTTTTAAAGTGCTCTTTAATTTAAGTGAACACTTCAAGCAATGAATTGCTGAACACATCGAGGACCAGATCCCCAAATTTTCTAACGTAGTAACAACGACAGCTTCTTTTGAATAGTGCCTCACCCTTCATTTTGTTCGCTTACTTTAGTATCGCATATGGCCTGGTAAGTTTACCGCAGTGGTGAATTCCTGCGCTTCGAGTTGTAAGCATGTAAATCTGCGGTTTTACAAGTTTGTGAAATGTGCGCATGGCTTTTCTCTGTGGTACGTGTGTCTGTCCGTCTATGCCTCTCTGTGTATTCGTTTACAAAAACCTGGGCTCTTTCTCCTTCATCCTTTTTTTGCACCCTCTCCCTCGATTAGGCCGAACCTAATTAGAAAAAAATCAACACGAGAAACGAGGAGAGAAAAAACTGGAATCGATGATAGGAGAGTTTTTCTGTATCCAACGATCTGATTGTCGACTTTCGCACTGCGATTGTTACCAAGTCTGCATGATCGGTTGAGCTGCTCTATGCATTTTTTCACGTTTATAAAGATCGTCAAATTTCTTCCACTCAGCAGACGATATGAATCGATATGAGTGTCATATCTCTTGCAAACCAACTGCAAAACATTTCAAAGAGAAGAAGTTCAATGAAAGAAAGGTTTACTTCTGTAGGACGGGATGAGTAGAAAGTTAGAGTAAACTGTATAGATGGTAGAGAGGGGAAGTACTTGCTGAGCGTTGCGTAGGGTTGTACTGGTGAGCAGTCGCGATCCACGTACTAATTAGCTGTGTTTCAGATTCATTTCTAGCGAGTTGTTTGCACACCTTTACAGGTCTACTTTCTTTGCTTCCTCTCTTAAAGCTATAAATCTTTCATCGGATGTTCCCTCTTCTAAGTGCTGACTTGTTGATTAGTTATTGGAATGACAATCTTCTACAGCGCTTGATAGTATCCGTTGAGAAGAAAATTTTGTCGTTGTATATTCATGTGGTTTTGAAAAGCATTGCGTGGAAAGCCTTTTATTAATAGCCGAGAGCTGTAATATGCTACCACACCATTTCTTTTAAATAATATTCACCGGGTTTCAGTTGATAGGAACGATAATCTTATCACTAATTTAAAATGCAATTTAAGGAAGATATTCGATGGAATGGGATTCATTTAGATGCAAATTGGATTTCAATAGAAGTAGTGAAAAGCTTAAGTTTGCGTAAATTTCACTGCCTCTACGGAGGTTTCAGCTGTTTTTTTTTTTTTTTGATTTGTCAGGAAATGCTCTCTGTGTGATGTTTCATGTTCAAATTAGACAGGTATATGAAAGTCTTATTTTCGATTAATAAGACTGTCTTTTTGCCGATTCTTAAGTGATAAATTGCAAGCATACGGTTATTATTTTTTCCTGAAATATATCATTAGGTAAGTAAAGAATGCTGCGGTAAAAGAAATTTATTGTGGTGTGCTCCGAGAAGGATCGGATTGATTCCGTGAACTCTGTGCTAGTACTTTGTAATTTGGTCTCTGTAATATCAACTTTGTAGTTGTGCATTGCTGTGAGATTGTCCACATTTAGGAGAGGTTTGATGGAAACTGCTAGAATTGGCAGCGTCTACTTGATTGTTGCACGACGAGTTCCCTCTATTTAATGAAGATTTTTTTTTTTTTGAATTTTATTTGACTCTTCAAGAATTCATTGTTTTCTCTGCAAGGAGAATACACAACTTTTATCTCATCATTTTTTTTTTTTTATATTTCTTGATAAAGTTCACATTTCGGTTGAAGTTTCTGCATTTCTTTCACCACTATCGTTTCCGATGAAAAGTGCACCCCCCCCCTTTCCTCATCTCTCTTCCTTAATCCATCACTCGTGAATCCTCGTTCCATTAAAGCATGGCCATTTAGCGAACATTTTATATGTTTACATGTTCACCTCGTTTAGCGAATTTATTCGCAGTTAAGAATTGGCATTGCATCGCTGTCTCGTTGTTCGGTTATCCTCGTGAAACGGCAAAAGAATGGGATGAGGAGGGTTGTTGTGTTTATGGTTCTCATCATATTTTAGTCATGAGTTTTTGATGTTTCGTCGTTTAAATGCGAGTTTCTTGTACACGAATTGTGCAGTGTAAAATTTAAATGCGAGTTGACAGGCGCATATATTACGCATTCACTTGTGGGTAACCTTGGGAATTGTGGCTTTCGACAACAAAACTTGGAAGGTGCAACTTTTTTGCCAGCTGGGAAATTTTGTTCATGTCATTAAAACACCCCAAAATGCAGAATTCAGCTGTTAGTTTTAGATGCCAAAACTAATGAATTCATAACAACATCACTTATAGCACGATTTGCATTTAACGTTTATACGAGAAATGTTGAAATTCGATGATGAGACAGATGGTGGTGGTATGCGGCATTTCTTTCAATTATCAAAAAGCATCAAAGTCATTGTTGATTAGGACACAGTTGGGTTGCAAGGTTACCACTTATAGCTTTATGTCACTCAGCAGTATCGTTCTGAGCCCGCACCACCAGCCATTGTTCATCAGTTATAGTTTCTTTCACATTTCAGTAGTACTTGTACTAATTTTTTCAGTTTTCTTAATAAATAAAAAAGAGGGGAGGGGAGAGAGAGGCTGGGATGGACAGAGGAGGAAAGAAGAGAGGAGGATGAAAGAAAAGAAGGATAGAGGCGAGTAAAACTTGCAGACCCATAGGAAATAGTTGTGGCTTATGTTCTCGAATTTTCGGCGCTCTCTGTTGTCAAGAGGCTGGCACTAAAGAGTGGATTGTGCAGTTGTCCCGTTCAAGGTAACAGCTGCCCCATTCAAATGTGATATGAATGTTTTTTGAAGAGGATACTGCATTGACGTACATATCGTTCGTTGTGTTGACGTTAATTTTAGAAAACCGTTCAGTGCAGACGAGTAATAAAAATAACTCGTCAAATCTAAATTTTTTGTCTATTTTGAGAGAAGTGGGGCAGAGAGGGAAGGTTGTATATGGCAATAAAAGGTGATAATTGAGCGTGAGTGATCCATAGTGGCTACATCCCCACTTTTCCCTATTTCTACACTACTAATTGACATTTCCAAAGTAGTTACGTACAGTTCACGATGTGTGGCATATTGCTGCTCTTAGCAGCTGTTAAATTCGATGATTTTGCAAATATTTTGTTCGTACGATGAATTTGATTCAAAGTGGTTTCATTTCGAGAAGTGTCTATGTATGTTATGCTTGCAATGCTTAGGGGAATAGTAAATAAGTGGCAGCTAAACGAGCTCTGCTTTGCAACCCCATTCACCTGTTCAGCCAGTCTTGCAACTTGCACGGTAAGATATTTCTATGATGGGGCCGTTGTTAAAGGGAGATGCATGCAAGTTTTTCCCCCTTTTCGAAATTCATGAAAAATGGTATAAGAGATCACGTTGTAACGCAAAAGATATTGTGTTTGATGGGTGTAATCTCACCAAATTCCGCCACTCTAGCTTCTGCTGCTTCCGACTTGCAACTGTCAGAGGAACAGGCAGGCAAACACGCTGACACATCCAAACAGACTTGACCGCTTTAGAATGCACGTTTGCAAAACAAATGTGCAAAAAGCACTTAAAAGAGTCATGTTTAGAAGGTTTGCGCGCCCGGTCGATCGGTTAAGTTAAAATGTGAAGGCCACTAAGTGCATATTTTATTGTTTGCTGAAATGCGGCAAAGCTGGTTAGTCTTATGATTTGAATGCAAAGAGCGCGTATCGTACCAGCTCTTCTGGCACTCAATTTCTTTATCTTCAATTGGGGCGTCATAAACAGCAAGCAAACAATAAGTTATAAAATATGGAAGCAAAATAAGCGAAAAAGATTTGGAATATATTAGTGTTGCATGAGATTTCCCATCATGAAGTTAACGGGAATGTCAATAAGTTTAAATCACCTTAGCGGAAGCCCTCTGTCCCAAATTGGATGCATTTTGCACATCGTTTGATATTTTAGAGCCAAAGTTGTGATTTTAAAGAAATTTGGCAGTGGATATTATCCATCTAATATTCTTGGTGCAATTTCAAGTGATAACTGCTTCAAAGGCAACTTGTATTGATCGGTCGGTCGAGTATTTATTGATGCGGTTGGTACATTTGAATTTGGAGTGCAAAAAATAAGGGATCAATTTCGGTAGCTATTTTCCTAACTTTTTTCAACCGAATCTGTAAGTTCAGTGACCCTATGCCAAATTTATGGATTGTGTGGAATAGCGATAGAGCGTGTTCGACCAGTCGGACAACAGTGATTATCGTATTGAATGATAGATCTGTAATATAACCAGTGGCTGTTGGTGTCAAATATTTATATAAAAAGCATTGAAAACGTTTTAGACCCCCCACGTTGACGTTCTTTATGCAATCGTGGGTGAGTTTCAGAACGATCTCCATGACTGAGATATCAATGGTTTATGTAGTATGAATATTCTGGATTGAGTTTTATTAAGTTGAGATGAATTCTTTAATTTTTTGAGTAATCAAAACTGATAAATAGAAATATAGTGAACATAGAAGGTGAAACAACAATTTCTTCAAACAAACAAACTTGTTTGAAAACAGTAATTGTAGACACTGTTTACAGCAGTGTTTTCTTGTCTGGCAAATTCCTAATCGTTCAAAAGCCAAAACTGTCAGTTAGGAAAAGGCGGAACTTGAATATTGCTGCACAAACTTGCACTTCTATCGATTAGAAATTGCCAATTTCAATAGCCTATAGAAAGATTTTTTGAAAATTCCCCCAAATTTTTGTGAGGGTGTAAGATAGCTGGGGAGCAATTTATAGGCAGGAGGAGTTGGTACCGTTGCAAGCTGTTGCAATCGCTGAACTCATGTCGGGAGACATGGGGGAGGATGAGGAATAGTTGGATTCGTGAACTACCTTTGTTTGTTTCTTTTGATCCTCGTCCAAATTCTGGAGACTTTTTTTTGTTTGTTTTTTTTTTTCGAAGCTAACGGAAAAAGAGCATGTAGTGTTTGGAGATAATTTATCGGTTGGCACGGGTATGCAACTCAATTGAATACCTTCGCAGTGGTCTTCTGTTCTTTGGACTCTTTTTTCAGGACATCGTCATAGTGCGTACGCACATGGAATGGACTGTTATCATTCGTTAATAAGTAGATTATTTTTTGAAGTGATGAGACGAATTGCTTCTTTTTATTTTATGCTATTTGATGTTAAAAATTGGTTGATTGATTGCTTCTCTTATCGTACCGGGCATAAGCTAACATTTGCGATGATCTCTCCACCACAGTCACTGCCGAATTCTGAAGGTCGTTTTTTTGTGTGAACCTTTCGATGCCGCAGTGATGTGTACATATACTTTGAATGGGAGTTGGTGGGATTGCGTGACTGAAGCACTAGTTTCGTGTCTCTTTGTTTCCTCTCTTAAGCTCTTTATTGTCTTTCTTTCTCTCTTTCTCTCCCTCTCTCTCCCTGTCGCTGTCATCCGATGATGTAAAGGCATCATTACCTCGTGACACATTAGCTGTCACGTTCTCCGATGTTTGTTGTTTGTTTCATGTCGCAGTCTTTTTTCATTCCGCATCCGGTTGATGTTGTTTGTGTTGTTTAATTGAGGCGTTCGATGGGTTTAATTTACTAAATCGTTGAATGCAGCAGTGTTGTAGTGAAAATCATATCCCCTCCCCTGCAGTGGTGCGGAGGGGGAGGGGATCCATTCACTCCTTACCGTCTAATGATAAGCTTCACTAAGTGCAGTCCATCGGTTACTTAATGTGGTGCATTCGAACCCTTATTTCATTTTTTCGTTCTTTCTTTTCTTGGATATTTATGCGGCTGATAGGCTATCTTGCAAAAGCGCTTATTGTATGTAGCTGTCGTTGGCGTGCTTTCCCACTTATTTGCAATTGTTTTAATCGTTTCATCTATCAATCCTCGATGCATATATGTTCGGTGATCGATCATTAGAGTGACTGTTTCGTGTCGTTAGTGATTTTGCAGTACAATTTTTGCAGGGGACGCGAAGCTTGCATAACTGTAATTTGAAACAGCATTTTCACTGCAAAATAAATGCGAGAAGAAAGTTCGATCTTTTGTACACCCTTGAGAATATTTCTTGCATTGTTTTCTTTGCTTTTATGATTCGCTAATCTCTATGTTCATATGATTTGGAGGGCGAGGGGAGGGGATAGAGAGCTTCAGCAATTCAGAAAGGTGAGCCATATGAATTAAGTACTCGTTTCACCCCTGTTTTTGCATCGCAATTTTTTCTAAACGACTTCTAATCGTTTCCTCATCCCCCCCCCTCTCACCAAGGAAACATTCCCTATTTTTTCCTTGCCATCTCAAAAATACTTGTATAATCTCGTCGCTTCGCAAAGTTCGGTTGTTCTTATTCCTCGCAGTAGGTTTCTGCATTTCCTCATTAGGCTTCTCTTTGAAATAATTTGGTTTTGCTTTGCTTGTCTTATCTTCAAAATTTGAGCTCTATTTTATTCTTATCTCCTATAAGCTCGATCCGTCTCGCTCACGTAAAATATTTCAACAATCTTCGCCCTCCTTGCCTTAAAAATTTCAGCTCATATTGTCCGCCTCCAGAAATTGCGTTGTTCTATTGACCTCTGACACCTTCATCTCTCTTCATTTCCTTTATCTTTAATATCTTCGGTTCATCTTATTCGTTGAACTCAAATTTAATTTTTCAACGGTTTCATTCGTCTTCTCAAAAATGACACTAGCATGACTCATTATATCGCAGTTTCCTACTCACATTTTTCTATCGCCTTATTTAAATAAGCTCTATGAGCTTCATACGTTTCATCTTATAAAATTTAGGGGGATGGGGTTGAGGAGAGTTAACTAAAAGTAACGATGATTGCCGATGAAGATTTCCTTTGATCGATAACTGGTTGAAGACTTTGGCTTGCAACCGAAATTCGGTTGAACCCAAATGCGTTTCAAGAAATACTGATCGATTGTCGAGTGAAGGCACTCGGTAAGAACCAGATTTCGGCCGTAGCTGGAAAAACCGGCCGGAATTTTTGTATTCAGCTGAAGTTTTGCTAAAAGATATTTGTCATAAGAATGGCGCCGAACTGTATTCAGGCAGTGCAGTTACACTTTAATTACTTTGTTCTATTCACTGTAGCAAATGGGTACCTAATTCATAACGATAGCGTGGATGCAGCAAAAGTAAGAAGAGCAGGAACAGTGCGGTAGTAGCAGAATGTGGTACTAGTAGACCCTTAGCGCGAGATAGAGATAAGAACCTTCCTTGGAAAAGTGGACTGAAAGGAAAACTTTCGAAGCATCAGTGACGAGGAAGTGTGAATGGAGAAGAGGTGGATTGTTTAGTTCAGCAATGTGCCTAGAACGAAAAGTACGATGTAGATTCTGGCAGATCAATCGAGCAAAGGCATAGAAGCGTCGGTATGGAACAGACCCTCTGGGAGCGAGAAGATACCGTTAGGAAAAAAGGGAAACCTCAGCCTTGCAGCCAGATATTGAACGCTTCGCCAACATTTTACTGTCTCTCAAGATTTTGCTCCATCGCACTTTACAATATCGGAACATCTCGTCAGAACACAGAGAATAGAAATGCTAACTGACAGCTTCCACAGCATTTCGAATACCAACGATCCTGCCCGTAAAGATAACTGTAGAGAGGGAACCATAAGGTCCTTCAAAAGTGTATCAACATTTGCTTTTGAATTATTCACAGTCGGCAAAAATTTGACCTCATATCGTTGAACAGCACAGGCAAACTTAAGGATTTGTGGAATTTGCTCAACCCAGAGCCACAGGTAAATCGAACGAACTCTTCAATGGGTTTTGAACGTTATCTCAACATAGTAAGACAAGAAGACAGCCGTGCGTAACAGCCCTGTGGAAAATAAACTTGGGAGAGAGGAAGTGCAGCGAGGTGTCATGTGACGTATGCTGAAATCGAAGATCACGCTCATCTGCATGATGAAGGGCGACATAAATTTAGGGCTCTAATGGACAGCCAGCAAAGAGCTGCCAACGTTCAGTTTGGATGCTTCTTCGCTGTCTTATTGTCGCTTCGTCCGTTGAAATTTGCGTCGCCGTCGTGAATTGTTCACTGATCGTTCATCATACGGCCTCTTAAATGTTTATATGCTTGAAAATTTACAAACACTTTTATTGCTCAGCGCTTAACATTAACCCTTCATATGAGTGCATGCTTGTCAACTCCTTTTAAGTCTTCGCATTTTGCAACGCACCACTTTCTTGCTGACGTTATCGACAACATCCTCAATAATCCCTTATTTTGTTTGTTCATTGTGAAACTGTTTTTTCTCAATTTTGGCGTTTGTTGCAATCTTTCATCGTTTTGCAACATTTCCTCACGCATCATCGTAATTGAAATCGGCATTTCATTCATCCGATATCCTTCGCGAATCCTCAACCCTCAGCCTCATCATCTTCTTCAGTAACGACTTTATAGAGAAGATTGAAATCGGTTGTGAACGTGAACGCCTTCAGGGCAGTCTCATCGCATAAACGCATCATTCACTTATGCAGATTCTTTTTATTTCCACTCACTAACCTCTTCATCGGTTCAATTTGATGGGTTTTCTTCCCACAGCGTCTGAATTGCTCATCTATTTCTTTTCATATTCCCTTAACATGATTGTGATGGAATTATTCGTATCTCATGATTTCCTTTCAAGATGTCATTCTGGGGTTGGTGGTTATATCCTTCAAGATACGGTTTTCTCATCCAGTTTCTTATTGCTGAGGGCATTTAATTCCACCATCTTAGTTTTCTGAGAGTAATGTGTGTTGTGTTATTGAAAGCTTTTATGATTGCTGCAAAGAATATGACGTTCACTTCGTTTACATTGTTTTACAATATATTTTGCTAAAATTTATCTCACTTTATTTCATCGAATTTTGTATTAGATTTTTGAAGGTGGATTTCTTTCGATCGTTCACAGATTTATTTGCAGATTTGCTCCAGTTTTATGCAGATTAAGGTATCCCCACCGAAGTATTATCCACCGTTTTTTTTCGTTATTAATTAACATAATTTTCCTTAGGATATGCAAATATCAATTGTTCACGACAGCCTTATTGCTATCTTTCGATAGTTGATGAACAGGTCCTTAGGAAGTGGATATTCGCAGATTCTGTGTCGGCGAAGAATATTGGTTGGTATTTTGACACTCGAGCATTCCTTAATGAGGATATTGCCCTCCTTGTTAACTGCCCCACAGATGTCTTTCTCCGTTGTTGTGCCTTCAGGGACGTTGAATGTAGCGATGTTGAATCGTTACCTTTTGTAAGCTTGACCTGTTCAAGCGCGTCTACCAATTATTCTTGGAAGATTCTCTGCAGACTTGTCGCGACATTAAGTCGACTCGCTGTATTTCCTGGGCTGAGTTTTCAACGGTCCTAGAGGTGACTTTCCGAGCAAGGTCTTCAGATAAATAACTTGGACATGAAATTGGATAATACCGTTTTTTCTTCATTCTATTGGAATTTCGACCTGACTCGCTGGTGCAGGTTAAAGAGGACAGCTTTCTCGTTGATCAGAAAACGACGATGATGGCAGAGAGGAAAGTGACGAATGTTGGCTGCTAAATAAAAGGGCGATCAACCTTGAAGTCACTTTGGCATGAAAAGGACACCCAACCCGGTATGCCTTGTAACGGGGACTGCTCGAACCAGACATCGTTTCACTGGCGGGACGAAGAATGCTTCCAAAAATATCACCTGCCACGTCTTTCATTTAGTTGGCAGCAAGAAGTGAAACGAAATTTCAGCGCTTCACGTCTGCGATTTCCATTATATTTTAAGTAATGTTGATCGCCGCAATTCCCTTCCTTCACTTTTCCCAAAGAAAGGTTTTCAGCGACATGTGGTAATAACAGTAATGCCCTATAGCAGTAATATTCGTGTACTCCATACGCAAACAACGATAAAAATAAAAGAGAACTGATCAAAAGTGTTGTATGGTCAGCTGTGAACACGTAGCAGTAGAAATCATCAAGACTTTAGTAATGGGGACAATGCAGGCAGCAAGTTTTGGTACAAAGAATTGCAGTCGTGTCATCGCGGTCTGAAAATAAACGCCATATTGATTCTCCCTTCCTTCACTCCCCTGCCCCCCACCCCCTCCCCTCTCCCTCAGGTCACCTATTTACAGCTGGATCCTCCCTCTTTTACCCTTCGAAAAATTGTGTTCAGATTCCACCAGTGTAATAATTATTTTTATGTTGCGACTTCAAATTTCAAATATTGCAATACAATAGATCTCGCACTAATCACACCGCTGCGATGAAAAAATTTTGCAAGCGTGCCGCTTTTCGACTTCCTACGCTTTTCTGAGAAATCACGTTCCGGTGGAAAAATGGCAATCGATAAGTGACCGAAGCATACCAAAATTCAGTCGGGATCGAGTGTGGTTCACAAATATCGATCGGTTTCCATCTGAAGTTATTCGATAAAACCGAATTTCGGTTGCATTCGACTTTCAAAAGTGCTGGCCGAAAACATTCGAGGAATGCCAAAATTTGGAATGAAGTTTCAGCTACCCAACGGGTTAGGTCGATCGCTTCACTTCACTAATCGGAGATACGGTAGTGCTGTCGCTGCAATCATTTTTTTAAATGAGAAATATGTTCGCATTATCACGCCTATTAAGGTTGTATAAAAATCAGCTCAGAGAGAAGCATAAACTGACTTTTTGAACTGAGTATAGAAATTTCTGGTCTTCGATCTTCTATCCAGACAAATGCAAGTAGTTCGATGTGGGTGATGCTCAAACACTGCACTTTGCTTTCGTTGTTTCTCTTTGTTATGGTTTTTGTTTGCAAGTAGCGAGTTTTATTTATTTATTTTTTGTCTCTTTCTCTCTCCCGTTAGAAAAGAAATTTTCATTAGAAAAGAAATTTTGGCCGTTCACATGCTCATCGATGAATTTGTTCACCACTTTCATATTATCGTCCCCTGTGTTCCCCCTTATTTTTGCACACAGATTTATTTTATTGACGTTCGTCGCTAGTTCAACCAATATCTATAATCTATCTAACTATGTGCATATGAGCGAAGCGAACGGAACGGATAGATGTTTGCATATGAATGAAATGCTTAATGGAGTAGATATTTACATATGAATGCATTGCTTATTGAGTGTTTTTCATCGATAAGTTTTACAGTTCTATACCTTTCATCGGGCCAGTTTCTTGTTTATGATATATGATAGTGCGATGATGTCATGTGTTGTGGGCGGGGAAGGAAGTCGTCTCTTCCAATGGTTTCGTGTGCGTCACTGAAGTGGTTGTTTGTGAGTGCCAATATTGATCACTTTTATTTTTAGCATTTTTAGTGTTTATTATGTTTTTTGAACCTTGTTGAATCAGCTAACTTGGAGTGTTTTCAATTGTGATGTTTTTTAAAGGTAGAAGATCGCAAATTAAAATTTCTGATACTGTATGACAGTAATTGCAGTGAAATATTGAGATGTTTAAGAACCCACTTTTGAGGTGATCACATTTTTTTTCATGTGAGCGGAGTGTTTATTCACAATATGATGCAGTAATGTTTCAAATGATTTCGCAGTTTCTTCCAAGTATTCAGTTTTCGAATATTCTCAAACAAGCATAATTAAACTCAACTTCCATCCTTTAAAAAAACAACGAGGCCGATTCCACCCTGTTCTGTCATTAAAAAAATGTTCTGCTAGTACTGTTACAATTTTCAACAAATCTGTAATGTTCTCTGCAAAATGTTTGAGGCGCTAAATTGATAAGATAAGAAACTGTTTATTTGTTATTGCGAAGTGGAATAGTATTTTCATATTTTCACTTTACTTTGCATTTATCACCAGCAAAGTGAAGCCAGATTGGAAGGTAGCAAGAGATAAATTAGAAGGGCATCGCCAACAAGGATCTTCCAAACGGATCGGTGATATCTTCTTATCCTGAAAAACAACACAACTCATCAGTAGTATACGGCACAGTGTGCATCGGATGTTGACGATTGAGGTGTTGATTTGAGTGAAAGAAGCTAATATAAAATATATTCGCAATCGAGAGGTCTCTTATTAGTGACAGTGAACGAACAGCAAAAACTAGCAACAATTAGGCAGGGTGCTTAATAAGAACTTCTGTGCAGGTGTTGAATAGTTGTCTGATGCGCATTGAAAGTTTTATTGCTCTTTGAGGAATGTAACAGCTATGATGTTTTAAAACATAGTACAGATGCGCCGTCGAGCTCTGACGGATGAATCGTTTAACAGGCCGTTACATATGGCCACCATGGTTAACTCACCGATCGGCACATTTGTCGTGACGGTTTCTTTGTGTTGGAAGAAGTTTCGTTCGTTTTATCACATATATTGTGGACGGCGCAGTAACCTATTTTTTATTTATGTTTCAGGTGCGGTTTCAATGCTTCATTGTTTATTATTTACAGTGTTGAAGTTTTTGCAATTTCCACCTTAGCTGGAATGATTACAATTGGACTCAGTTGTTGGTCAGTAATATTGAATGCGGGATGTACTGGAGTTCAGTTTACTGGTTTTCACCACTGTTGATCATGGTAACCTCATTATTTTTATTCACTTGGCGTGTGGACAATGGTCAGATTGCAGGAAGCTGACCAACAATTTTTTCCGGCAGAGAAAATGGTTTGTTATAAGACAAGTGGGCCAAACAACGAGGTTCAATGAGGCGAGAGGGGCAACATGCATTAGCTTTCCACAGTTGCTGACTCGAGTCCGCCGTGGGCCAGCTGTTCCCAAGCATCTGAGTGTGTCTGCACGCAAAAGCACAACTGTGCTCGTTCTTTGACTGGAGTGCAGTTGTGTATGGGTGTGGTGTGTAGGTTGATATACGTCACTAATGGCTGAACTTGTTAATGAAATAAATGATACGAGCTTAATTCTTATGCCATTGCATGCCTGTTTCTCTTCTCTCTCCCCCCTCTCCTCCCTCTCCCCCACTCCTATCTCCACTGTCCTGTCAAACTATTGGAAAATGATCCATCAGTCCTCTTTAAGGCTGCCTATAAGGAACGGCTTACTTTAAGCTTTGTATAATCCAGCAGCCCTGTCAGTGAACCAGTGGCCTTCTTTAGGATGATTTGGTTATTAGAAAGGTGCAGCTGCTTAGGCTTTGATTCTTTGAAGTTGGCATTAAACATTGTCTTGGGCGATGATTGACTCCTCTCCTCTTGATGGATCGATATGTGCAGCATTCACTCACGTTAAGATTTATGAATTTATATGCTTTACAGTTATTTGTGGTGCTTGTGAATGCTCTCTGTAACATCTTAACGACATTGCGCATTGGTGCATTCATGGTTTGTGCTTAACGAATATCCTATAAACTGTGAGATTATTGTTTTGCGTAGAGGTTTGTTGGCCAATAAAAAGAAAAAGAGACCGAATTGAGGGAAATTTAGCAATTCGAATTAGATAATACTTTCAGAAGGATTCTTTTCAGGTGGATACAATATTCAGCGTGCCGAATATGCTCTAGTGGTCAATAAGGCACGCGCACATTCAGCCTAAAATATTGCTAGCACCAACACTGCCCTCTTGGCTTTGATGTGGCTCTTGCAGAACGCTCGCCATCGTTCTTCACTTTTTTCAACACTCATCAGGCCTGAGTTGGCTCCCACTTAAACCACTCAAAGGTGTCTTCCTTTTCTGAATGCCCCGTCAAGAAAAGGTGCGTTTCTAGCTGCTTATGCTTTTCGAGCTCTTTTTGATTGCTTGGGGAGGATGAGTTGAGGTGGTGATCATCGCACATTCGGAATTTCAGATGAAGTAACGAGTATTGTTAGGGATAGGAAAAGGAAAAAGAAAGGCTAGCAAAAGTAGAGAAAGACAAATATTCTGGAGCGATCGCATTCCCTCTTTCCCCGCCCTCCCCCTCGCAGCAATCGGTGTATTTGAATCTGAGGTTTGGGTACTATGTTTTCCAGGCGGCTAATTGTTGTTACATTTGAGTGGATGAGGAAAGAACCAAACCTCAGTTTTTTATGTGAACGGATTTAACATTCCATTTGTATTCTTCTAACCTTATTTCTGTCCTATACGAACATCACTGCTGCATCTTGTCTGTGACTATGCATGTGTCTGTCTGCGTATCCGACAGCTTCAACATGGAAACCTATGAACCCGCGGTTATGAAATTTAGGAGTTTAATTTGCGCCACAGAATGACCTTCTGTACACATTCGCACTGAAATTTTCAGAAGAGCTGTAAGCGTTTAAAAATGCAAGAAATTTGCACAAATTTTACGCTGTTGGGTGCTTCATCTTACAACTTAAAAAAGTCATTTGTACATATCGTGCCAACTGCTTTCACATTTGTCTCAGTTTGTTTGTTTTCTAAAATTTAGCAAATTTGAAGATTGCATTATTGATGTATTTCAGCAACCCCAATCGGCGAGATCGGTATTTGCGGCATTAGCTGCAGGTGCGGTTGCGGGTGCAATAGCGAAGACCACTATTGCGCCTCTTGATCGGACCAAGATCAACTTTCAAAGTTGGTATTTGTTTTGGCGGGGTTTGAGAAGTATTAATGGAATGACTACAGAGGGTGGTGGAAACAACTTCCATAATATCCCTCTTTCTTCTGTGGCTCGACTGATTGCGAGAAAAGAGAAAAAGCAGTTTGGGGGGGGGGGGGGGGGGGGGGGGNGGGAGGAGGGTTGTTTTATTGGAGACTAACAGCTGTGACAAGACATAGTCTGGATGTTTCTAAACGAAATTAATGCTGTCTTAATGATTTCAAACTTAATGGGGTTTATTCCTTCGTTCTCTTCATTGAAACAACAGTGTCCGAATTAAGGGCGGCAATTTAGGGACATATGAATTTTCTCGATAAGTGTGGCAAACAGTGAGGAGAGGAAGGGAATTTCTATTTTGAAGGCATAAGTTACCTCTGCAATTGCTGTCGCCCTATGAAAGGAGGTGTTCGTTTTCATTGTTTAATAGGTAATTGATTCATATGGTTGAGCTTATTCTGAGTGCTCGAAGGTGCTATCACCTCCCCATTATATTCTCGAAATGTTCTTCCTCCTTCTCTAATATGATCTTCATTCGAAACGAACTAATTGATTAATTAAACGCATACTGCATTGCATTTCACATCCGTTGATCTGAAGTTTGCAGTCTTTTTATCACTGAGCTTCATCATATTATTGAGAAGACAACTCGCCATCGTAACCAGCTGCACAGTCTATCGGAGGATATTAATATTGGGGAATTTTCAGTGGGAAAGTTTTCTAACTTTCCTTTAATCCACTAAAGTTCAGCTCTTAGATAAGCGGATTGGTTTCATATTTGGTGGAAAATGCGCCAGAAGCTAATATAGTCTGAACTTCTAACAACTCTGTTCAACAAATCGATCAAAATCATAGGATTATTGAAAAGCTGTACTCATATTTTAAAATAGGATTCATGCTTTCAAGCAGATCAGCTATGGAGTAGCAGCCCGACCAATGCAAAAGGCCTCAAAATAGGTGCAAGTCAGTTCTCATAGTTTTTGCTTCAATGAACCGCAAGTTGAAGCTGTCGAACATACAGTAGATACAGCATCGCCGTAATGTTCCCTGCAAGTGCAGATTTGCAGGAGAAATTAGAAATGAACAGTTATGAGAGTGTGCATCTGAAAACTGTTAGAAAACCTCGCGAGGTTCATTCACTCATAATACAAAGGACTGTGGTTATCGTTGAGTAGGTGCCCTTCATTACAGTTTTGAAGTTTATGACTGCACCGTCACTGTATGTGCATGATCAATTTTCCCTTTTTCGTGCTCAGTTTCATGTATATTTCAATGCAAATCGTTGGCTGATAGACCCAAAGGTTGGGCGTAAACCCGCTGAAAACAGAAAGGGAGTTCCATGTTCCCTTGTAAGTTAATTTGTTTCGCTTAATGCGTGATGAAAATTAGTGTTCGGGTCCGTTGTTGAGTCGGCTCCGTTGTTGTTGTTGAATTGAAAGGAAAACAATTTCATCGTGGCCATTCATTCCTGCTAAGTTTGCTGATTAGTGATTAGCGGTTCTTGCAGAAGAAATGAGGTAAAGTGAGGTGATTTATGCAAGAACTTTTTAGAAATTTCTGTGGGGCGTTTTACCGTTTACACGTTTCATAGTCATGAGCACATCTTTAAGAATGTTCAAGGACTTCCTGGATTAGATATGGCAAAAGGGAACGGGAAGGGGAGAGGAGAGAATTGGTGGTTTCCTGATCGATGGTATAGCTGTTATTTGTTTTGCACGGAGAAAGCGATTCATCCATCACCTAAGGTATCTCAAGTGGTAGATTTTTGTGATTTTAAGAAATAGGAAAACTATCTCAGAAGGCATCCGAGAATGCTTTCGATACGGCTTATCCCTCGACATTCTTGGCGAGGGATTCTTGAAAATTATATGGTTAAGTTGTAATGGATTGATATATGAATTCTGCATATAGAAGCAGATTGCATAACATGTTGTGTTTTTGTTGTAGTTTCCACGAGACGAGGATATTCGTTTAAGGCGGCGGTGAAGTTCATTCGTCTAACCTATCAAACAACCGGGTTCATTTCACTATGGAGAGGCAATTCGGCCACAATGGCTCGTGTTGTGCCCTACGCTTCCATACAGTTCGCTTCTCATGAAGAATATAAACGTTTTATGCGTGTCGATAAAGAAGGGTGCCAGCTTTCATTGATTCTTTATTTATTACCCCTTTGTTTTCTTTTGTTTTTATTCCTTTCTTTAGATTTGCATTAGCAGAGAGCATTAGGGTGGCGTTCTTGTATGAATTTGTCCATCTATGTGCTAGCAATTAATAAAGGTGTTTCTTGAGCGCGCCTGGGAGGATTCTTGGGTTTACACTCAACCTCGGAAGGGACATGTATTCGTCTATTACCGATTCGAAAAGGAAATTAGAAATATGTGGCGCCTTCTGTAGAATTCTATGAAATGTTTTCAGATATAGTTGGAACCTTTGTTTTTTTTCTGGCATTTTTGCATTGATTACGAGATGAACCAAAAAATATGTGTTGGTTTTATAGGTGAGGTCGGATCGTGTCCCAGTATGCTTTTGAAAGTGGTTCGTCCGTGCAGGGTGTCTTTACAGAGTGCACAGTTGAATAATATACTAAGGTTTAATTAATCTTTAAACAAATGCAGAAGGATGATGCTTTGCAGAGAGCGTACCCCTGGAAAGAGGTATATAGCGGGTTCTCTAGCGGCCGTAACGGCCACAATTTGCACGTATCCTTTGGATACGGCGAAAGCACGTCTTGCGACGTCAACGAAGGAAGAATTTAGTGGTCTTCGAGATGTGTTCGTGAAGAATTACCGCAAAAGCGGAATTAGGTGGGTTTTCAGTTGTTATATTCGTCCCTTCTAAAAACTACGATCTTGTGATTGTGGGTCCCGTCTCCCTTCCCATTGGATGGGGCAACGCAATTCAAGGTAGCAGCCCTCACTTGCTTTTGATCCTTCCATACCAGTCGCCACCTCTGTAGTTTACCTGCCTTCCCGACTAGTAGCCCCTTTGCTTTATGAGAAGGCTCGAAAGTTTTCATCTTTGAGTATAAAGAACTTAGAAAAATTATATGTCGCTCTTCGATTGTGTCCTTCCAAGGAAATTCTTCGAACTTACATAGCCTGAAGTAATAAATGAGGTTTCGCGGTATTTGTTTCCTTTGTATTCCCGCTCACAATGCACCGCATCCAAAGATTCTATGCTGCTGTGAATGGTATCAAGAATTGTTTGTTAGAGAGTATAAACGTTTACCTGAATATCACCGAATATCTCCGCTGTGTTGCTATGAGACGTTCTTTAGTGTTAATTCATACTCTTTGCTTCCCGTTAAACCTCTTTCTAATCAGTATTGTAGGACGATTATTTGCTTATGCGTCCTGTCTTACCAGCTGCTTCATGAAATCTGATAAGAAATCCGATCCATTGAGCCGAATTTACTTCGAACGGCGTATCGTGTTCTTGATTCATCTGCAACCGCTTATCATTTGCATATCAAATATTGCGCAGCGATTCCATCTTGGCTGCTTATGCTTGCTGCGACGATTTTCCGGTAGGGAACCGAAGGGCGGGGTGAGGGGGGGAGGGATTCGAAGGTATAATTAAAAAGTTGGGAATGGTGAATTTGGCGCTTGGAGTAGTTTACATCATAGAGAACAGTTTTTTAATCTCTAAGCTCTATCGAGCTATTTGAGGTGGTTGTGAGCTATGAATCGATTCTAAATTTAGACTTTAGCCCACATAATTACAGAAGTTTCAGGATAATTCCAGAGGAATAATAAATAAACACCGGGTTCCTAATGTCTTTCATTTAGTGGAATATACCTCACTTAGACTAATTGCCGGTGGTTTGATGGAAATTCGCGAAATCGAAGGAACTATATTGGTGCAGATAACATCCTATATGCTCAGAGATTCTAGTTCATGCAGTTTGCGCTAGTTTAGAGTGCATATGGGTTAAAAAGTTTCATAGATTAGTTTAAAAACAGCGTGAGGTCGGTGATCTGAGGTCACAGGTTTTGATACCCTTGCGGAGAAACGTTTCACCGCAATGCTTTGCACACTTCTCGAGTATCAGGCATGCTCACGTTCATTCTTCAATACAATTTTGTTGCATATCTAACCGTAATGTTATTCATTCATACCCTTGGTTCGCATCTTTCTTTTCCACCATCTGTTTCACAACCACTCTTGCATACTTGGATCTAACGGATAGTTTTGGTCAAAACCGATTGAGAATGTGGCAACAATGTGGCTGTGATATGGTCACAACATGCTTCAGGACGTTTTATCGCGGTATTTGCGCGGCATTGGCAGGCGTCATACCGTACGCTGGTGCGAGTTTCTTCACATTTGAATCGCTGAAACTCCTTTACCACGGTTAGTGAAGAGATTGTATTAGCACCTGAGAAAGGCATATAATCTGAATAAGGAGACTGATAAAGCTTCCTTGCTGGGAAACCATTTGTTTTTATTTAGCGCAAACCGGAACCCTTAGCCTTTTCATGGTTGCTTGGTGACTTTTTGCTGTCGAAGTTTTGCAAATATAGCCACTCTTTTTTTTTGAATTCGGGAAAAGATATGGAAAGTATACATGCCGTATCATCATCTCAGGGTCGTGCTTCATTGTTCTTCAAAAAAATTTGTGACAAGATGCGGGATCATTCCAACTACCCATAAACTGCAAAATCAGTATATGCCAAAAGATTTCATCGCATTATTGACAAGGTGAGTTTATTCTGTCTTATCTTTTCAGAATATGAGATACTGGAACATTTGCACTTCAATAAGTACCACCTCCTTTTGTTTAAAGACGTGAGGACTTTCTAAGTTCGAGTTTCACTTGAGGTTTATGGTGATATTTGTGTTTATTAGCGATAGCCTCCTTTCGTTTTTATGGCTACGTTAACAATAGGCTTCTCCCATCAACAGCACTAGTTGTGGTGTTTGTTAGGGATGGTGTTTATTGAGGCAGTAATCGTTTTGACGATATTTCACTCAGTGAATTTAGAGAGGACAGGTCAAGTAGTGTCGCCGATTTATCGATTGATGTTCGGTGCGTTTGCTGGGCTCATAGGACAGTCGTCGTCCTACCCGCTTGACATCGTCCGAAGACGTATGCAGACGGGTCGCATACCGCCCGGTCAGAATATGTTTGTCTCAATGTACCAGATTTACATGCGCGAAGGTATTAAACGAGGTCTTTATAAAGGACTGTCCATGAATTGGGTGAAGGTATTTTGCTTTGACATTATATCGCATTTAATGATCTTCCTTTATGATGTGTTTATTGGATTATGTTCAAGGATTTAGCTAGTAGAAAATTCTAGGACGGCAGATAACGCCTGAGCGCAATTTTTGGCATTTTAGGTTGCAGAGAGGTTGGAAAGTTCATTTAGAATGCAGTTAAACAAATACTGCAGGACATCTACCACAACTGATTGCAGAATATGTAGCAGAAAAGTTATCTGTAAGAGTTCTACAGGGTGGTGAAAGTCATCTCTATCGTTCCCTTTATTCTGGCTAATACTCATTCGTTATTGTTATGACTGCACTATCACAGATGTTGTAGGGGTATGGTCTCTAAGACCGCACTCTATCACTGACTGAATAGGATGAAAAATCTTTGATTCCAAAGAGTTTGTTAAGGTTTTTTTTTTCTTTTTCAGGGTCCAGTAGCAGTCGGTATAAGTTTTACGGTATATGACTATGCGTTAATGTACATAAAGGCACTGATGAACGTCGAACAACATTGGGAGGAAGTTGTCTTAAGAAAGGCAAGGCCTTGATACCTTTGTCACCCTCACGGCGATACGAGGGGAGATCGACAAATAGTTGGAATCAGCGACTGTTCGTTGGCGAATCAAATTACGACTAACTAAAGATTGTCTATTTGCGATCACAAATGCCATCTTCGTTTAGCCGCAGTTATGATACACCATTAGTTGGTCATGGAACGAGTTGAAATCAGGTAAGATTCAGATACCCTCTAAAGAGGAGTTTTGAGGCAATGAGATGCGTAAATGCCAGTTGCCCTCAAAAAACATCTGATATAGGAGTGGCAGTTTGATGGATTAGCCGTTCATGTTGGTTGTGTTTCCTGAGCGGCAATAGAGGTGATAGCAGTTACGGAGCTGTGTGAAATCAAGCTGTGAAGTTACTTCCAACATCCGTTTCCATATTGTGAAACGTCGCTATCTAACATTTATTGGTTACTCTTTGTGGGGGTATAAGTGGCGAATTTTAGGTTTGTACTTCTAAAAGATAAATATTCACTCATTTTCTTGTTTAGAGTTTTCAAGACTCTAGGTGAAATGATTGTATTTCCTTATTTATTCGTTTATTTATATTGTACGAAACATAACGCGGCTATGCCTATATCCCTATACGGCGTTGGGCATTCCACTTATGCCTTCTGTGTAGCATGCATCTTCGATGTGCACAGATTAATATCTCTAACTGGATTACGCGTGGGTGGGTTGCAAAAAGCAGGGAAAAAGAGCTGATGAAATCCTTAGAGAAATGCGTATCGCCTATTAAAGTGCAATATCTCACCAACTGTTTGTAAACTTTAGGGGGATGGTCAACGAATACATTAGAGGTATGATATATTGGTACTTCTTGTAGTGGAGCATTTCACCGATTACATTGTAAAAGTTGATCGCTATGGTGCTATGAATATTTCTTAGTTCAGACGTCTTTATTCGATTGCCTCATAGTGGTGGTCGAAAAGTCGTTCGTATAAATTAAGTCTGTAGAATGTTTTGAAATTGGAATGATTCTTTTTATTTGCAAAGTTAAAAACATTTTTCATTGAAGGTTAGCCTAGTTGAATGGTAAATTGCAGTTTTGAGTGCTTACTAGAGGAGAAAAGATGAATATTTCAGGGAGGGAAATGCGTTATTTGAATCTACCTAATTTTTTGGTACTATTTTGACGCCTTATTGTTGTTTTATGTTCTCAATGATAGTCGAATTACCTCTCGGCTATATAACACATTGCAGTCATTGATAGGAACTCCTTTTGCCAAATGTCTTCCCCACATTTTCTTTATTTAAATATAATCAACAAATTCAGCAACTGTTTTCCTGTACTATCTTAAATCCCATAATAATGCATTTTTAAATTGCCAAATTTTATTTGATTGTTTTTATCTCGTTTTACAAGAAAAAGATAGCTCGTAAAGTGCTTAAATTTTGTTGGAAACAATCATTAAAAAACAAATCGAGAGGCATGTCCTGAGGGGGAAATGCTAAGGGCAGCCGGTTCCATGAGCAAAAGAATATATGCGTTGATGAACTCATGCGTTCACTGATCAGATCGCTTATGCAAATCTGACTTATGACTCGAAAATGAATGGTGCCGATTATTTCCTTTTAAATTATGCTAATTTCTTCAGAGAGCTTCACAATTTTCCTGCTGCTTCTAATTTATTTTTCTGTTATCTTACATTTGGGAAAAACTGTAATTTTGCAGTTTCGTAATGATAGGGTGTGGTGACGACACTGTTGAAGACTTGCACTCCCTCTTTCCTTTCTCTTCTCGTCCTACTATCTTCCTGCCCATTTTACCTTATCAACCTCTCCCTCTGTTTCCTGCCTTTTGCTTCGTCTCCTCTTTCTATCAATGGTGGAGTCATTTAAAGGTATTTGTTCCCTCAAGAAGAAACTAACCTATGGTGCGGTTTCTTTCATTCGTAAAATGGGAGATGGCTGTCTTTTCGGGTTATTTTCTTGTGATGGTAATGCTGATGTGATCGTAAGTGCTGTAAGAATGAGGAGAAATGCGACTTTTAGTTCGAATTAAATGTTTTATTGGTGATGTGTTGATGTGATTTGGTTTAGAATGCGAACAGGTATTGTACCAATATGTGTTGGTATTAAATAACCGTAAATATTATTGTTTCGTGGGCTATTGCTAGTTTGCTTGGTTTGGCCAATATTGCATTGTTGGTTATTCATATGCTGATTTGTTCGTTGAATGGAATTGTACTCTGCAGTCAGTGCCCAAGATTTTAGGATGAACTCTGTGATTGTATCTTTCGATTTTTTCATGGAGATTTTCCCACGGTTGTTTACCCTAGATGGATTTGTACCATGGTAAGTAGAGTTTGAAGAGGGAGAGGTAGTTTTATCTCCATTCCAAACAGAAGTTTCGCAATGAATTGGACTCTATTGCATTAGAGAAAGAGGGGTGTTATGCACTTTAGGACAAGTTGTCGATGCACAGCTTTATGATGGAAAACATGAAGGAAATCAACGGAGGGAAAACATCATGAAGAGAATGTTTTCAGGTCTGATAAATAGTACACAACACGATGACCTCTTTGTTTTGGTGAATTTGTGTTTTTACGTTGTATGAAGTCTTTCGTTGTTTACCGATGAATTGCTAAATTAAGATGCAAATTTTGTGTGTTTAGATGCTGAAGATAAATTTTTATTTTATTTGTCTTCTTTGCAATTGTTTACAATATCGGGTAGATTGCACATATCTTAGCTAAAAATGCAAAACGAAATGATATGAACCGAGATTAAAATACTCTCATATATTTTATATTCTTCTAATATTTATCAGTGCTCTTTTTTTCCTATTTGTTAATGTTTGTCTTTTTCACTGTCGTTATCACTATATCATAAGCAGTGAAGTTTGTTTAGTTGAAGAAAAGCCCTTTTTACAGCAAATAGTTCACTCTTGAGTTTATAGAAGGAAGTTATTAAATTTTCGGGATTTCAATGTTATCAGCCAGTTGCTTATATTGGTACTCGGAGATTTATGAATGACCAGAGGTTTATGTATTGATACCATTCCTTCTTGTTTTTTTTGTTGTTTTTTTAAAAATATTTTTGCGGAATATAATGGAGTATTGGCAAGTATTCATTTCCAAAATAAACAACAACATCGAAGTTTGTATTTGAGGGCAATCCTGCTGAGGAGGCATTTTATTCGCTTTTAAACTAGCCTGCATGCATTCATGCGAGTGATTGCCCGCATGGCAGTTTGTCTTCATTCTATGAGACGTAGAAAAGTGTATTTTATTGATGATATTCAGCTTGGTGTGCTATGATCATGGCTCAGAGAGCCGAAACAGCATAAATTATTATTCGATCTCTACTCGACGCATTACATGCTCATAACCAAAAACATTCTATGAAGTAAGACGAGTATAGGAAATAGTCGGAAGTAGATCTCTAAAAAATAGTAAGAGTGATCGCGCAACACCGTTCGATTCAAGCGGACGGGGACACTGACCTGCAACTTCACTGCTCTATGTTCATAGAAGAGCATTTGAAGTGGCTTTACCGTCGATACTCGATGACATTCGGCAGCTTTTCATCGGAATGAAGCCATATCAGATATGAACTTTAGCATCATCGGCAAACAAAGAACGCTTGTTTAGGAGGGAATCGGTGAGAAGCGGGGAACAAAGAACGATGAGTGCAAATTTGCGTATATGCCGCAATGATTAGCCATAATGAAACGTTGGAATGATGATCTCAACGTGAAAATGGTTTGCTGAACAAGACCAAGGGGGGTTAGTCTTGTTGCTGTTGTTCCGTGGTCGACCACAGTGTGTCGGTAATTGAGGTGCGTTTGTTTGCGTCACAAATGGTCTTGAATCTTGGTCGGTTCGTGGTTGAGCTGCCTTCAACCATACCCTTTAGCGATACCTTTTTAATTTCATTGGTCGGTTTCCTTTTATCAATTCATGGGAAACCGAGCTCATGAATTTTTCTGTTGTTATAGGGCTGCAACTTTGAAAGGGATCTGGGTAAAAGGAGAGCCTGTATTATGAATGCTATAAACCTCTGCATGCTGTACTTCTACTATTCCTATTAGATAGTTTGTATATCTTTTAAGGAGCTGTTGTACAGGTGGGCTCCTCAGATTTCTTGTAGTCGTTGGAGATGAATATTATGTTGCTCACTCGAACATAACTATTTCCTTTATAATAAATCTTAGCTTTTTTCTAACATATACCCCAACTATATAAGACCCCGCGACTTATTTTCGACGAGATGGGGTAGCTGAATTTGGCATAGAGGGTTTAAAAAGTAATTGTGATTTGTAAAAAAACTGTTATTTAAGCTCTTAATACAATTATAGGGTGGCATTTGATAGTGAATGCTTTCTAACCATGCTGATTAAATTCAAAAAAGTGCTACTCGGCCTCTTGCCAAATATTTCCCCGACCAGCCGAGTGTGGCAATTCATAAATCAACTTTATGCTTAACCCGCACGCATCCATCAAATAATATGGTAACTTTACAGTACATGTAGTTTTCTAGATAGCAGTTGAGGAATAGCTTCCAGGTAGAGAACTTCGCTGCATCTTGCCTTCTTTTTTCAAATTTCCCGCATTTTCGCTTCGTTGTCTCTCCCTCAACCGCGCTATTTGTCTTGTTAATGCGGTGATTGCAGTTGGGGTTTGATGTAAAGGTTGACCTTTTTGGGGACAGATTAGGGGGGTTGAGATGAGTTTTTATTAAACTTGGTATTTGCAAGCGTTTTTTACTACCAAATAAGGTATGTGGTTTCGTTGTTTGGTGTATGATTCACAGGTTTGTTTGATTGCAATTAAACCATAAAAAGTGATGATAATTCGTGCTGCGAATATTCTATATTCCTTGTTTATTTTTAAAAGCTGGTGGCATCCCACCGTAAAGAGCAGTCGTTAATTTTTCAGCGAGTGAGTTTCCATATGGATGAGAGCTGTCTCCGATTCGGTTATTGAGTGTAACTGAAATTGAAACCAGTATAAACTCTGAAGCATGATTTTGTATGTGGTAGGTTTGTTTAAATAATTTTATCGATATTCATGTTTTCAGTGGAGTTATATTCTCGTTAATCGTTGAGTATGGCGTCGCAGAAGGCAACCGAAGGCGAAAAACACGAGGAAAAGATGGAAGTGGAGGAGGTGAGTCAGTTGATTGCTACCATATTCGCTTTCCTTTCGTTTTTGAGGCGAAGGAATAAGGGTAAAGAGTAACTTTGTATTGTTTCCGGAAGGATGTTTAGTGAGCCTTAGCCAGTCGCTGCAGGATGTTTTGGTCAGTTAAAGGATTGACAGCATCCTTGTCTACTGTGACAACAAAATGAGGGAGTCGGCGTAGCTGTGACTTCCGACGTAGACACACATTCTCATGATATAATGCTTACCGCTAATACCGAGCAATGATACCCCTTCTGACGCTATCCACCTAACAGTAGAAATATTTCGATTCTCATCAACCGCATAGATCTCACCTTTTGTTACTGTGAGCAAAAACTGTCTTGATATGTAAAGTTTTCTGGAAAAATTGTTGTTCCATCACTGATTGTAACTACCAGGAAAGGGGGAGGTTAATTCCTGTTCAATATTTGTAAGGAATTGTGATCTTTTTGGGTCACTGCAAGTGATCTTTTTTGGAGCTGAGATAACCGTTGTGGATCAAGCCGGAATATGGAGATTTATGAAGAGTTTCGAGGGCAGTTCGTGTTTCAGTGACGACAATTTGGAACACTCGGCTTTCAGTTTGTTTGTGGAGCATATTGATCAGTGCTCTTTGATTTAGATGCCTTTCATCCAATTCTTGATTCAGACGTTTTTGTTTTATTCTCTCTTTCTTTTAAACACTTCGCTTAAGAATAGTACTTATTAAATTCGCTTCAGAATAGCTGATTAAATTGAAGTGTATATTCTAAAAATATCAAAAATTTTCCAGTGATATAAATGATTTAGGACCCACTCGATGAGGAAGTGTTGCGTATGTCGGCAGATGATTTGAAGAGTAGAACCCATCTGCTAGAGAACGAGATCCGTATTATGCGTTCAGAAGTACAGCGCATCAATCACGGTGTACAGACACTTAAGGATCGTATCAAAGAGAACAATGAACGCATTAAGGTACCATATTCTGTCTTCGTTTTAAAAATCATTGGAACGACACGAATTTTATTAACTTAGATCGCTTCTTCGTTTCAGATCTCGACGTCACTATGGATGAACTGGAAAGTGGCATTAATCTTATGTTTTTAGATGTTACTTGAGCGGGGATGTTGGCATAACTGACTAGGACAAGTAATTCTGTTACTTTTTACAGTATAGGAGTAAGTGCTCTTCCAGCTCATCTTATATAGCCAATCATTATTTCGCATCTGCGTCGATCGACAGTATAAATCCGATATTCGCTGAAATATCTCCTGTTTTCTCTTTTATTTCACTAAATAAGGAGGGATTAAAGTTTCAATATGAGTGTACCTTTTTTTCCCAATTTCATCTTTGACTTTCAGACTTTTCTTTTAACCCTCTACATAGTATAAATTCAACGAGAGTTTGTCTGCGTTAATTGCACAGTGACACCTCGTATCTACAACCTCAACATTTTCAGCAATTTTTTTTTTTGCCTTTGGAAAATACAGTGAAATCAAGTACAGGTTTATTTACTTGCTCAATTATTGTTCTTTTGTTATTTCCCTTTTTTACTTCTAGGTCAATAAGACATTGCCATATCTGGTTTCGAATGTTGTCGAGCTGTTGGAATTGGAAGAGATGCAGGAGGAAGAGGGTGCCAACGTTGACTTGGATGCACATAAAACGAAGTGTGCTGTGATCAAAACGTCAACTCGTGCCACCTATTTCCTACCCGTCGTTGGTCTCGTTGATCCATCTGAACTGAAACCTGGAGATCTCGTTGGCGTTAACAAGGTTATTTCATTTAAGTTTAAGCTGTAGGTCGCTTGGTCATAATAGCTGTCAATACCCCTCACTTGGATCTGGTTGCTCGAAATATTCCCAACTTTCAGCGGCTTTTAAGAAATTGTTTTTCACGCCATTTCTATTGATGTAGACAAAATATTCCCAACTATTATGCTTATCAGTAAACCTCAAATTCTATCGTTTTTTCGTCAGTCTCATAGCATTTACTACTATCTCACTGCCGTCACTTCCTAATCTGACAGCGTTGAACACAAGGAACAATCCTAATGCACACTGGGATCTCAAACGAAGTACTATAAAAACTTTTATCGGAATCTTTGAGGGGGGACAATTTCGCATTATTTTCATTGTGGGGGAAACTTGCTACTAGGACCTCTCTTTCTCCATCCCTTCCGCCTCCTTCCGTCACTGATCTTGGTTTCTTCCTCTGTCTGCCATTAATTGCTGAAGGCACCAATGTATTTATCTGCTGCAATAGCGCGGGCGTTGTATTCAATGAAAAGGAACTCGAATTCGTTGTTGTCGATGGTTTTGAAATATCTGAAGGAGGAGGTGAATGTATTGAGAAGGAGGTGAATGTATATCTTTTCTGGAATAACAAATTGCCATTAGGGAGAAATTATGCGAATCTTTGTTGTTGCCTTATTTTGTATTCGGCAGAAACGTCGTTTAAATATTATGGATGCCATTTGTTTTTGAGGTGAAAAACAATTAAATTTTAAAAAATTAGGCAGAAGTAGTGGGAGTCTTAATCGTTCGAAAGATCTGTAGGTCGCAAACATTCGCATTTATCCAATTAATTAACGACAAATTTCATAGATATGTTCACAGTCCTATGTTTTCAGAGATTCGTTGTTGTATGAATCCATGTTATCGGATTTCTTTTCAAAACTAGATGTCTAGTCTTGCTAATTTTTGCAATCGAATGTTTAGTCAATTCTATTTTGTGTCAGTTTTGACGTGTGCTTCAAGCTGAAAGAGGAACTTGTAGGAGACGAAATGCATGTTGGGTTGTTTTGGCTCTGTGGGATTATGCAGTTGTCGTTTAGGGATATCTAATTCTAATAGGTTGATTGTATTAGTGGATGCAATCTTAATCTGCCCACAAGGTGTTTTTATAATTTCAAAGTGCAAAGCTGCTAGTGAGTATTTTTCTCAAAGTGAAGTTTTCTAAGCGATCTTTTCGATGTGCTGGAATGGTCTTTTCAGTTCCTCTCGATTCACGCTGTTCTCGTTCCCGCTTATAGCATACTATTGTTGGAAACATAGATTAGAAATATTTCCAAAACAGATTTCAAGTATCTGTTATTATCAGTCATGTATTTTACAACACTATTTCGAGTACCTTATTTTGCAGATGAATAGCGATAGGGTTTCCTAATTTAGATAAAAATTATCTAATAAATTCTCAGTCTAATTTGAGGTTGCATTTGCAGCCTCTTTGCACATACTGCACTTTATATGTGTTTATCACTGCAGCCAAAACGAATCAGCACCTTTCTCTCATCCGCATCCCGGTTACCTTCCGACAACCCTCTCATGTTTTGTTTGCCGCATACATTAACGAGCTACACTTTTAAGAAGTTACTGCGTTCTGTTCGGTTAGAATAGAGTGCTTAAATTGTGTGATGTTTAGGACTCGTATTTGGTGCTTGAGAAACTGCCAGCAGAATATGACTCTCGAGTAAAAGCAATGGAGGTCGATGAAAGACCAAGCGAGCAGTACAGCGATATCGGTGGCTGTGACAAGCAGATCCAGGAACTCATTGAAGCTGTCGTGCTTCCGATGACGCACAAGGATCGATTTGTAAATCTCGGCATTCACCCTCCGAAAGGGGTGCTTATGTATGGTCCTCCAGGTGTGTATCGAGCCGTTTATTCTTACGTTCCAATATTTTTGAAGAAGAGGGGCTAGGAGAGAGAGGAAGAGAAAGTAAAAATTGAAGCTGCATGTCAACTTGAAAAATGTGAACTGGAGGAATAGAGGTAAATAAAGTTCTGGGACCGAAACTTGTCAGTGGGTAATTGCCATATTTCCTTAGCAGTTATCAGAAAAAGTTGAAATGATTGCAGAGTACATATCGGATCGATGGATGTTTGAATGAGCAAGATTATCTGTTATCCGTTATTGTTTGAGAGTACTTAATTTTGCATTGAATTCAGGGTTGCCAATTTTAATATGTGGGTGAATAAGCATGTAGCCAACTGAGCGACAAAAACTTTTAATGTCACTTTAGGGATAACTTTGTTGTCGTGATACGAATGGAGCATTTTTCCACAAGAAATATGAAGTTAGGCGGTTTAATTCCACTTTTCGGAAGCGGTCATTAAGGCAATAAATAAGACGTTCACACACAGTAAGGTTCGCGATCTGCAAGCCTGAGGCCATTGGTTTGGCTGCTGTGGATACAGTACTTAACATTCACGATGCGTGTGTATGTTGGAAGTTATAAACACAGAACGATATGCAGAGGAGGTTAAAACAGATATAAATTTTTGATTTGATGCATCATTGGCGACAAACTTCAGGGACGGGCAAGACAATGATGGCACGAGCGGTTGCCGCACAAACAAAATCGACCTTCCTGAAGTTGGCGGGGCCGCAACTCGTTCAGATGTTCATTGGAGATGGTGCCAAGTTGGTGCGTGATGCGTTTGCTCTTGCTAAAGAGAAAGCACCAGCTATTATTTTCATCGATGAATTGGATGCGATCGGTAAGTTTGTTTGCTGCTTTAATTAAAATGACAGTACCATCGGTTGATGTTTTGATGTTATACCACTCGCACATTTTTATTGATTATACATTAAGGGACCACCTTGCTTTATGTGGCATTGTTGTGTTTTATTGAAGGATGATACTATCGTGTGAGAGATGCTCTGAAAGTTTATTTACCGTCTTTATTAAGCACTGATTTTAGAAATACCACGATAAACTTCCCTTACCTCGATGGTGTTAAATGTAGTGATTCTGTGGTGAGTTTGTTTTAATCAGTGTTGACGACGGTCGTCTGAGGCTCCAAAATAATCGTTCGATTTTCTTTAGGGTGATGACCAGATAATCGCAAAAAACGATGGTTGTATATGTGTAGAAATTTGAGAGCAGTTTGTGGAATGAATGGAACGCAACAAAACTTGGAAAAAAGGATCTTTATTATGTTTGTTATATCTGGGTTGATAACGAAGTTGACATTGTGACGCGCTTAGAAATATTTCACTTTATAGCTATGCGTTATCCCATCAACCACAGCGGTGCCTACTAAGATCTGACGCGTCTCTGAGTGACTGTCCACAGCACCACATTTGCAGGCACAAAGCGATTCGATTCGGAAAAGGCGGGTGATCGTGAAGTGCAGCGTACAATGTTGGAGTTACTCAATCAGCTCGATGGATTCCAACCAAACGACGATATAAAAGTTTGTGCTACGTCACTAAACGCTTCTTTAGATTTAAACGTCAACCAGAAATAATTGGTAAATTGCAGGTGTCATTGTTCGAGAAGGATTGTGATTTTGTTACATAGTGATTTTAGTGGAACATCACCTGAGACGATGTCTTATGAATGTGGCGTGAGATAACAATTGACTAGAGAGATGAGATCCGTCGAGTGTGGATCGAATTGCACTGATGAGACCTTTTTATGAGTGGAATTTGCCATATCGTTGAAGTTGTTGATGTTGAGGTGATCGCAGCAACGAACCGCGTCGACGTTCTGGATCCAGCGTTATTGCGCAGTGGTCGACTTGATCGTAAAATTGAATTGCCCACACCGAACGAAGACGCACGAGCACGCATTATGCAAATTCACTCAAGGAAGATGAACGTTGAGTGAGTGCTGTTTGAACGTTGATAAATGTAATAGTTGTTGGTGGGCTGATTGTTAGATGTGATCGATTTATATACGCATTTGGAAAGTTTATCGAGGAAAATGAAGAGAATTCGCTGGATGATTAAAGAACACTTTATTAATAGAAGTCAGCATGCAGCTAATGTCTCTAACTGGACAGTGCATTTCTTATTTGTTTCTTTTCTTTCGTTCTCGCCCATCATTGTTTAAGAGGGGAAAATTTTTAAACCTAGTCATAGGCGCATGTAGGAATATTGCGTTTCATCTCTCAGTTAGGAAAGACCAGGTTTTTTCTGCGGGCTGCACCTTAGGAGTTTCATCCGATGATAAGTTTGCAATGCTCGTTGTGTTGATTTGGAGTACTTTTTTCAAGTTTAAGGTCCAACGGCCAACCGTACAGCACAATGCTTTTCTGTTTGACAGCGCTAGACGTGGCAGCGTCGGAAGGGTTTCCTTTGTTTGCGTCCCTACACCTTGCAACAATAACACCTGAGCTTTGTGGGCTTAATTGTGCTTGGTAAACAGTTTGCGAGGCTTTTGTTGTTTTTCAGCAAGGATGTCAACTATGAGGAACTGGCACGTTGTACGGATGATTTCAATGGCGCACAATGCAAGGCGGTCTGTGTTGAGGCGGTATGTACAAATTTATGCGCTGTTTTAAAGCGATGTGAGGGAGGGGAATATTGATTTTCGAAGGGTTTCTGATTTGGTTTTACCTTTACGTTGAGCAAAGTATTTGATGTACAGCTTAATCATATTGATTCAATGAATTACTTAAGTAGAAAGTTTTAAAGTACTTCCAATTACCATTATTGGTCTGCGATCCGTATGTGAATGTAATGGACTAAGCAGATAATTGTTGAAGTATTTTTTTTTTTGGAAACTATCTCGAAGTATTCTTTACAAATGTTTGGGTCTTCGCTTTTACCTTTAGATTTGCTATTTTTCTCCAGTCGTTTCAACGCTTCCGCGATGATGGTTTTTCATCTTTGGACGCCGTTATGCTGGTGAACGACGAAAAGTATGCAGTGTTCACTGCAAACATAATTTATCGAGTGCCTCAGCAGGTGCTTTTGCAAGTGTAACTTAGAAGGAAGAGGGGAGGGTGGTTTTTCCAGAACCTATAAAGAACTGAAGGCTTGATGAATATACAAATGTGACAAGGTGATGATGTGAAGGTTTGCTTGTTCGGCAGGAGCGAGTGATTTAAAGCCATACGAATTAGTAATCGAAGTAATTGACGGGCCGTGGGTTTAACAGAGACAATTACTGCTGACCGTTTACCGAGTGAGGCTTTTATGGGTTTATGTGTTAATGGCTTTCGGTTTCCACCACATACAACCCGGTTGTAACATAGTGAAGGAGACAATTCTGAAGCTGACTGATTGAGGGCACGACAAATGCTTGCACTTCAAATTGTGGACTGTGCTGTGTCATTTTGCCACATTTCTGGTGTTCTAAATTTAGCATCGATGTTGGGTGCTTCTTTGTTTATTGTCGGGATTGCGTCCCCCTCCCCCTTCCCTGGTCTAGGTTCGACTTACCACACTAGCAAACCACTGTTCAGTTAAAATATTGGATTTGGCGTATAAACGGAACTGTTTTCATCAAGGTGGCGACTGATACGGAGAGCTGAAAGAATTATTGCTTGTAGGGTATGATAGCGTTGCGACGGGATGCAGTAGAGGTGATGCACGAAGATTTTATGGACGCTATTCTGGAGGTGCAAGCCAAGAAGAAGACATGTCTCTACTATTACGCGTGATCCCATATCCCGTCAACAATCATCTCCATGTGCATATACGACTTGGTGTTTTGTTGTTGAATCGAGCATGTTACAGCATCACTGAGCTTACCCAAAACTTGAAGCGGAAGGAAACATTCGATTTATTTACGCTGCTTCCTACGCACCAATTTCTTTGAGTTCAGCATAAAGCCTTTTGGAATGGTCAAAACTGCATTTTCGATGAAGGTCGAATAGCCGATTTACAGTTTGATGTTTACCTACTGACGCAAGCGAGGATGGTTAGGTTGGAAGCAAGTGTGGTCCTAACCAGAGGTAGGACTACTTTTAATACATGATCAACTGTAGATGGGTTAAACCCTATTTCGATATGTGTCAGCAGACAACCAGCTTTGTTCTGATTACGGCCAAGTTTAATCTGGACCTCAAACAGCCTACGTGAAATATATAGAAATGATTCCTTTTTCCGATAATAATATAGAGTGCGTGGATGCGTGGTGCGTAGCAAAAAAAAGGAATAATGGGATAAAACGTACTTACCCGGAGAGCCAGAATTTTTAGCTATTTAACGGATGATAGTATTTGACGAAAGAACTAAATTTGACAGACCATGTTGATTTGCAATAGCTGATGTTGTGAATATATGTTTTGTGAAAATAATCTTAACGGGAATAAACGCATTCGTTTAGCGATTTCATAAAATGAAAGAATATAAACTGTTTTCAACAGGTCTCCGCTATTGATAATAAATCTTTTTTTGATGGACTTTGAAATATAATATAAAAGTAACGTTGGTTGAGAGGAGAAGGGTGGTGCTGTTTCCATACGATGCTGTTCATTCTCCGACAACAGGAATTGGTAATCGGAATCATGATCATCGCATTTACAGTATTAGGATCAATTGCTTCCATCATCAGCTGTGGCTTTGGACTTCCAAGTTTTAGGCCTTTTGTAAAAATTATTGGGCAACTTGTTATGTTGGTCGGTCTTTATTGGTTTCGTGTCCGCTTTTTTCAACTGGCAACAGGGAGGTTTTCGCATTGGAGTTTAGTGAAGGTCATCGAGTGTGCGGATGCGTTTGCGTGTGTGAGATTCAAGTGTGGAGTCTTAATTTTAGGCGAATATATCAATTCTCAAACGTTACGCTGTATTTCTTTTTCGGTAAGCTCGAGTCCTCCCAAGCTGGGAAGTTCGTCTCGACTCTTTTGGGTTGTCGACAAGTTCCAGCTGCTTCGGTTCGATGAATCGTTGAGATAATGTTAGAATAATATTTTTCTTTTCAGAAGTTTGATCGATGGATTTATCGGTCATTCGAATTTCAGCGAAAAGAATTTTACTACAAATATTTAGCATATATAAAGCACATTGTCTATAGAGGGTGGTGCGTTCAGTGTGAGGTGGTGTTGTGTTATGGGCGGTATGTCGAAATTCCTGTTTATGATCGCTTTTGATTTATTTTATTGCAATGATTTGAGTGCTGAGCACAATGCTTTATTCAGTGTGCGTCCGGTCCGTTCGTTTATATTCAGCACATGCTTACATGCTGAATCTCAAATAAAGCTCGACTATATATGCTGTGCGATGCATAATTCTCCTCATCTTCGCAGCCATTGCGTGAGAGATTGAAGCACAGGAGACGTTACAGTCGTTGATATATGTGTTGATATATTAAGTAAAATAACCTGACAAGATACAACTGATAAGTAATCATCATAGGCAACTCAATTCACCCATAAGTACCAAAGATATGATTAGACCCTTCGTTTAGGCTTTATTTGGCTAGAATTCCTAATGCAAGAGATTTGAAGACTGAAACTGCAGAAGTTGTTTTTTTAGGATTGAGATATACCTTTTTGATCGCTGTTACTGTTATTCCTAAGAAATCTTTATGGCTCCTAACCTAAACATTTTCAGACTTTAAGTATTGCAAACCTTCAGATAGATAGTCAACAAAGGGTACATCTAGAGGAAGGCCCATTCGGACATTAGTAAATCGTAGGTTAGCGAAATACGGAGACACGTCAAATGTGAGCAATCTCGAGTGAAGAATCACTAATATTGCGAAACCAAGGAGTATCCATTTATCTGGTTCAACGGCTACCAGGTCGGCCATGGTACCGTTCGATCAATGAGGCGTGTACACATTTTTGTGTGCGAAGGTAGAAACTCACATCTTTGTTCCCATTTTATCTCAAAACCAATGCCACCGTTGTGTCCCCCGTACATCATATTCGATCCCGTTCACGCCTTTACCTAGCCCACCTAAGAGTTGGTTTAGCCAGCGTTTTTGTCTCTTTTCTCTGTGTTAGCAACGTTGCCGACTGAATAAATAGAATGAGTGAATATTGTGTCAGCGAGAATTGATTCAATCCGTTTTCATAACGTATTAATAAAAAGATGTGATTTCAGATTGAGCGTTACGTTTCTACGTTAATGACCGTTGAATGAGGACGGAGACGACGACTGACAATAAACGCAAATGGCTTCCACTGATGCTGACCATGACTTTGGCGAAAACAGAGTTAGTTAATTCATTCGAAATGTTGGTCTCTTTCCTTTCACTTCTTCCTTGTCGCATTATCAGGTGCAGGTCCACAGGTTGAAATATAAGCTTAGTGGGGGGATGGGTGGGAGGGGGAGGGAGAGGGAGCGGCCTTTTCGTCGGCAGCACTATTTTCTTGCCTTTTTTCGGATCAGTTTTTTTTTCGGACTAATTTCTTTCGAAGTCGATGCCAAGCATAGAAGATGTTATACTTCCTTTGATATATTCTGTTTTTTTAGAGTGCACTTCCAAATGTGCATTTGAGAGGTGCACTGTGAAAGGATCTCGTCTGATTGTGCCTATCTCACAAATCCATACCATGTTTTTGAAACTGATTTTTTTGAATTTCCCTGTTTATGATTGTGTTCAAGGATGCCTGTAGTACTTTCCGACAATTCTTTCAACTAGGGGGGAGTGATTTGATGTGAAGAAGTGGTCTGCTCTCTTTTGAGGAGTTGTCTATAAATACGAATACGCTCCACACATATTTGAGTATTTTCAGCAACTGCACATAATAGAATGGGAGCACCTGGATCTTTACAAGTTTTATCCACTAGCAATGGCTTCTTCATGGTCGATCCGTTGTCTGCTCTACCCGATGTCAGTGGTCAAGTCACGATTACAGCTTCAGAAGCAGAATACTGTCTACCGTGGTATGCGACATGCATTCGTCCATATTTTGCGTAGCGAAGGATTCACTGCACTCTATAGGGTTCGTTCTACGTCGCAGTTACTTGATAACCTCGATTCTGATGCTCTTGTATTACTTAGATGGTCGACGATTTAATATAGGATATCGATACCTTTATGCATGTAACGAGGCATAGTCTGCTGTTTGCAGAAGTCGTTGCTAATTTCGGATTGCTGCAGACTAAGCCTAAGCGTGCAATAATTCCATATAACGAAAGTTTGTGCTCGAATTTCAAAGGTTTGTCTATAGCATTTCATAGAGGATAAAACAGGGGAGAAGCCATTGAAAACGAACGGGAAAAATTCTCTCACCGAATGCATAATTCAGCTAAGATTGTGCGAATGAATCATTTGTAGTCAAAAAGCAAAAAAGAATGTTCTCCATCTCACACCTTTTTTACGGTGATATTACGCTTCGTCCGTTGCTTGCTATGTTCATTTTTATTTTTGTCATAATCTATGGAGCACCTGTGTTATACTTTCGTTTTTGCCATAAAGCAAGCTCATTCATATATTCATATGTAATACCTGCAGATCTTTAGTTAGGACAGTAGTTTTGGGAGGGAGGATTGGCAGTCTTTTTTTTTTGGCCGTACAGTGGAAACAGGGCGTGATAAGCGAAAGCGAGCTTGTTTTTGGGTTCCTTGGGGAGCAACGACTATGGAAAATCCATGCAGATTGAGGTTATTCAAAAAGGCTGCCAACATGAGAGGCATAGTGTTTATTGAAAGAAGAGCAGAATTCGAAGAATGCGTGCTCTGTAGATCGCTTCCAACAATTTGTAGGCCAAAAAACAATTAATTTGAATTATTAGGAAATGGTTTTATTGTCCTTAGAGAATGAATTTTTGTAATTCACCAGCCTTTAAGTAGCAAAAGATAGCGGCAATAGCGGCTTATTTTAAGCGAGCTCTACATGCATCAACTTCATCGAATCGATCTGCAGTGTCGTAAAGGGAGGTGTCACTTGCAGGTTTTTTATTGTGAAACAGTCACCACATCTGAGAGATGTTCTGCTGCCAATCACCGGCAGAAGTTCTTAGAAGTATTGAAGTGACGTTGAAAAACGCCGAAGATTTTAAAATATACCAAAATGGTGCCGAAAATTTCTTGTTAAAAATAATGGAAGAAGCTCAGAAAGGTTAGTTTTTGTCAAGGTCTTTTAGGGAGGGGGTGGGGAAATTCATCCCCTTCCATTGAAATATAGGCCTCTAAGAAGAAATCGTCCCCTGTCTACTTTGGGCTGTAAGCATAAATACCTATATTGTGTATAAACAAATTCGTTTTTCTGCCGTTTAATGTTCCAGTATTAAAAATGTGTTTTAAGGGTTTTTGGATGACTTTACCTCAGCTGAGTGCATCATTTCTATACTCAGGTGCATATGAAAAGATACGCGATTTATTGCAAGCGCATGCTGGCCTTTCATCAGCAGCCTTTCTTTCTGGTTTAGCAGGTTATTTTTAATACTTAGTTAATTGTTAAATAATTGTCAGTTCGTTAATTAAGGTTCTTTCCTTGTTTTATATGAGAGAATGGACAATCGTATCGTAACAGATTAATAAAATTGTGCATATCGCATCATTTCACTTTTCATCTATAAGCGATATGCACTCAAAAAACTCATTCACTAAACTTCAATCGAAATTATTTCAATTGTTTTACATCTCTCTAATCAATGTTTCTTTCGTTTCTTCAGGTGCATTGAGTACGTTTTGGGCAATCTCACTGTTGCTCAGTTGCTAAAAGAATACGTTTATAATTGTATGTTTGCTTTGTTTTCCCGTCGCTTATTGTCAGTGGCATCACTAGCTTCTTGAAATGTTTTCAGTGTTGAATGAATTTTAAGGCGCGGCCGCATCGGCAACAACTCAGTTAATTTTTGTACCAACCGATATAATTGCTCAACATATGATGGTGCATAATAATCCTAATTCCTTTATCGGTAAGTGCTGCTCGATTCTCATTCTCCTTTGTTCTTTCATTTTTTTGCTTTCTTTTTATGAAAAATTGTAGCTGGTCTTTTCACTCCTCTCAATTAATTTCCTCATTTTTTTGCATAAGTTGTTTATATTTTGTCATAAAAAATTTTATTTAATATATTACAACGAACTGGTTCTTTCTCTTCGCCTCTGTTTCTATCTCTCCGCCTATTTTCTCCCATGGCTTCTGGAATTAGCATTTTGTTTGCCTAAGGACACATTTGATGTACAGTGCTTTTATCATAAAATTTTCGATAACTGTCAGAGGATATTATTGCTAATTCGAAAATGTTTGTCCCACATCGTTTTGCCCGCATTAAGGTGCACAAAACTTCTATAATATCCGGCATCTGTTCAGATTGTGCCCTTTAACGTTGAATTGAAGTTGAAATGAAGAGCACCAGCCGTATGATATACTTGCCGTTGATGGATAAAAATGATCGCATTTGGGACCTCTCTTCATCGTCACTTTATTAATAAACATCTCTAATAAAGAAATGATCGCTTGTTTGCAGGAAGTATGCGAAACGCGGCTGTAATTAATTTCGTAAAGGAAGACCCATTGGGAAAGCGACTTACTCTTGGATTGCGAGTAACACGTGCTGTTTATTGCGTTGATGGATTCAAAGGGTTCTATAGGTGGGAAACTCTTTGCTTCTTTTCACATTATAAAACATTTATTGCATTTCATAGCAAATTTGGCGATTATGATGTGCGCACTACATTGAACTTCCATTTTAGGTGATTCGAACGATTCGATTATTTAAAATATGAATGCTTCGGGTACATATTGTATTATTTGTTGGGAGTGTCTGAGCTTAGACGATGTGATGAGTGCAATTGTAGTAATAGTGGTAATTGATGAAGTCTCGCTCAGCAGCACACCGCAAGCATTACTCGGTCGTAATTGACTGATGCTTTCCGGTCTGACGATCCATCTGGGATAGTCAGCTGTCCAGAAATATTTTCAACACCAGAATAAGGATCGTGTCTGTGAGAATAAAAGCTCTACAAGTCCTGCAATATGCAAATTTTTGGTCGGTATACAGGTTTGGCAATTATCGAGTTAAATCAAAGAAGCAGTTCAGTTGGATGGATTGTTAATTATGATATTTTCTTGTTTATCAAAATGCTTCTCCTTGCTGTGACTCATTTACAATCTCTTTTATCTACTGACGGAATTATTTAAAGGGGTTTTCTATCATCAATAATGTTGTATATTCCCTCATCGATGGTATTTTGGGTGACCTATTATAATGTGTTGGATTTATTTAAAGCACTGAGAAGGCATGTCATCCATCCTGCATTAACGACTCTATCCGAAGACGGCCAATTGAATGAAGGTACGTCT
The DNA here is from genome assembly GCA_006503575.1 of Baylisascaris schroederi. NCBI lineage: Eukaryota > Metazoa > Nematoda > Chromadorea > Rhabditida > Ascarididae > Baylisascaris > Baylisascaris schroederi. The sequence continues at coordinate 1,065,458 of QEWY01000952.1, forward strand.
CCGATCACCTGTGACTTTCATTAACAACAAACAATTTTGATTTTCACTGTCAGCATTTGCAAACGTTTTGTTGATCCGTTACGGGCATTTATTTTTTCTCTTATGTTTATACAAAGGTTTTTGACTTGGTTCTTTGTTATAAAACTGTGTTCGTCTCTTACGATATCCCGCTATCGGAAATGTTTCAGTTTGCCCCTCTCCATAGTCGACGTGCCCATCACTTTCATCTTGTCAAAAGATGTTGCAATACAAACAATGTTTTGCGTAGTTTCCAGTTTCGCAGTATACGAGCCTGGAATCTGCTTCCCGCCGATATCCTTAATTCATCCACTCTTTCAACTTCTAACCTGCGGCTGAGTCCTTCCGATCTATTACTGCTCTTACGTATTAATGTCTATTCGCCTAAATTTTGTAACTTTGCGATCTTTTTGTATCTTCTCACTCCTCATGCTTACATACCCTTGTGTGGTTTCCCACTTGGGGACGTCGAATTAAATAAATGAATAAATAAATAATCATTTGCACCTATACCTGTATAACTCTTTCCACTTGTATCATGTTTATGTTGTGCCTCCATCTCTAGTAAATGTTTAAGTTCTAGAGTCGATTTTTCTATAGTTAAATGGAAAATTTGATAAAGAAGCCATTATATCTACTTTGAGTGTCTTTTGTATAGCTTTAATTACAGCAACTAGCCAAGTTACATGAGTAGTTAGCATAAAAGATGGAGGATTTGAGGAAAAACTGATATATCATTAGAATTCTTTGATGTTGCAATGAAATTATTTTGCTCCGTACATTAGTATACATCAAAAATCACTCCATTTTTTTCGCTTTTTATTTGGATTTTTTAATTTAAGTCCATTTATAATAAGTAAGCAGTTAACCGTTGATGCTATGATTGGACGCCAAATGCGCATTCATTTCGCACAGGTTCACCCTTTTCGAAATTGGGCGAATTTGCCTACGGGTCTTAAAGTTTCTCGAAAATTCTGCAGCTAAAACACATACGACCATCTTGCTTGTTAAAGGTCCCTTCCTCCTTGCCTCCAGGAAGTGGCGAGATGGTAGTGAGAGAGTTGTCCATATGGTCTGTGATGGACTGAAAAGAATAAAATTGCAGTTCAGCATTTATCAAGTGTTATTTACTGTTTCTATCTTATAATAGGTTATATGTGATGAATTGGTTATTGATCGAAATATATGTTCCATTCGTATCACTTTCTTTGTTGGGTGATGTTGTTTGTGCTTGAAATTATGATTTCGTCTGTTCAGTCTGGTTTATTGGCTTGGATTAGCATGCTAATCGTGAATTATCTTCATCATTACTTTACCAGCATTGTGAAAGTGAACTTTCATCCGAGATCGGCTTGGTACAAATGTTGGCAGATTAGATGTCCGTCCATCTTTACAAAGTTGCGTTTGCGGGCAGATAGAAATGCGCACATCCACTTTCCTAATTTTAATTATTTGATCATTTCTATGTTTTATATAGTCTTCCAGATTTCAGCATATGTGGAGAAGCAGCATTATCGTAATATATTTGTTGATCAGGCACTGGCTGGTTCGATAAGTGGTATGTCGGCAGCGATTTTCACTAATCCCTTAGAAGTTCTACGGATACGAGTACAGGTAGGAAAAGACTCTAGTTTTATTATTTTCTGTGCTTTAATGGATTTTCTGCGGCAAATCCATCATTTGTATCATTTGATTGCAGTTTCTTTTCCAAAGCTGCAGCTAAAGGTTTTCGTGGACACAGTGTAGTGTAGAATGGTCTCATAGGTAATTGGTTCTAATCAGGAGATTACAGGTTCGAGCCCTGCCTGGGTCAGAGCCCTCCTCTCTTTCTTTCTCGCAATTGCGGTTATGCTACACCATGGCGAATCGTGTCGAAACATTGTGAGAAATGGTGCATTCATGCTGCGTTCAAGCGTAGTAATTTGTTTTTTTGCATCGACACGTGTTGAGCGCAATTTTCGGTGATAAGGCGATAGTTCAGAAGACAGTCAAAGGGTTTTAAAATCAAAGTAAATCAAATCGTTGTCAGAAATGATTGAAAAGATTTCTCCTGATGTGACGAAGCTTTTTGCGGTTTTCGGAAAGGTTTCATCCCATTTTCTTGCCGTAACAGCTGGGGTCTGTTTGTCGGACGTAGCAGTTTTGCCGCACACTTCGATTTGATCACTGTCTGTCATAGCAAGTGCTGTTTCCTATGCCCCAATAGAGGATGCGACAGCAGAAATTCCCTATCTGTTGTTATCACCTAATTAATGTCGAGAAGAGATAGCATCGAATGTAATTACGACCATACACGCGAATCTTTTCAAATTTTGGAGTAAGCGAAGAGCAGGAGGACCTCTTAGAGGCTTCAGCGAATCCAGCATCGGAAATCGACAAGCTTAGGTGGAAGAAGTAGGAATGGTAAAAGACAGGCCTGCTTGAGAAGAAATCGCACAGTTTGGAAACTTTCCACGTAGGATTTTTTTATGGTCGGAATCTAAGGCGATAGAAATAAGGGAAGGAATTGGGCAGCAGGAGGCTTACGTCTGATCACGGTGGTGATGGAGTATGTAATCTTTTCGATATCCTAATCAATATCAGTACCTGAAGCCACATTTCTAATAACGATTTGTTTAGGTGCATCGAACGTCTTATGCAGAGACGATACGCCGTTTGATGAAGTATGAAGGGGCACGTGTTTTTACAAAAGGATTGCCACCAAGAATTATCAACAACGGCATTTACTCTTGTCTTATTATGCTTGGCTACGAAACGGTTAAAAAGCTATGTGTTTTGCCTCAATTTCGCGATCAAATTGTTTGGTAGACAGATTGGCTTAATCACTGATAACCCTCAGCCTACCGTTTTATGTTTGCAGGTTTTGAATTTTCTTTCTGCTTAGTCGCCTATATCCTTGTCGTTGAAAATCCTCATGTCTTTTGCTCTTTGTGATACATATTGTCGTAGTTGTTTCTTTTCTTTCTTATGAAAGGGATGAAGCAAGAGAATGTCTGGTTCTTTCGAAGAGTTGAACGAAAAAAATATGTGTTCGGAGGGGTATCAGTTTTGGGGAGTCGGTTTTTGCCGATTGTTTGCTATGAAAAGAATCTTTCAACCTGTTGCATGAAGTTGGTAGTAATAAAATGGGAGGAATGATTTTTGATTATTTAAATAAAAGAATCTGATCCAGCTTCTGGAGCGATATATTCAATCTTTAATCATCTAGTCAGGTTACTTACCGCTTTATAACGACTCATGTCTTTAATTAGTGCAGCTATGTTGACTCGAACTGGTCATATATAGAGTAGTTTTTGTAGTTTATAAACAATAGTCATGTTTTTTGTTTGTTTTGTATACACTGTAAAATCTCTAATGACCCCTTCGCTCCTCGTTAGTAGAAGGAAGACTCTTCTTCCAGAACAAAAATATTATAATATGGTGTGATGAATTACTGATGCGGAGGAGAATTCTTTTATTATAGCACCTACGTGGCATGACACCGAGTCAGAGGGGTTGCTTCTAGGCTTGCGGCTTAGATTGTTTACAACGCCTCTTGGATACTTCCAAGCACTTGGATCACCACAATATCTGAAGTTGGGAGGGTGTGGTGTGGGGGCTATTGAAAACTTGAGACCTATAGCATTTTGAGCGCCATGTACCATTACAAGGTTATCACTTTTCTCGGGGTCTCAATAAGTATCGTAGGTAACGGGTGTGATCAGTGGGGCACGCTCAGCTCATTTAAATATTCAGATATATTTGCAACACTCCGCAATATTCAACTTCAATATTTTTCGTGACTTAGCAGGTTTCTTCAGCCTACCAGAAAACGAACGAAAACTTTTCTGACCTCAACTGGATTTTGTCCATGAAAATCTTTAATAAAGTTCTGCTAAAATATTTGTTCTTGTTTCTCATCGAGTGCAAGAATTTGAAATCTGCGGAAAAAAATTTGAAAATGTTCCGATCTTGGAATGACATGATCGCGTATATTCAAACTCCTTTCCCTTTTAAGTTATGCTCAATTTTGTTCTATGTGAAGGGGGAAATATCAAGAACAAACTGCGGTTTCGTCTGCTTTTATAGGTGAAATTCTTTGACTTTTTTTTTTTAATTCAAAGGACTATTTGCCAACTTAGAATCCGTATTCATAAGAGTAATTTGCTTATTGGAAGTACCGAAATTAAGTTCTAGGAGAGTGAGAGGGAGGTTCATTTTGAAATCGTATTTTATATGTAAATGATTTTTTGATTTGTCTTTCACGCTTCGTTCGCGGTTTGTTTAATTTGCTCACTTCTAAGGCCTATAAAATCTTTCATTTCTCATATGGTAGAAATAACTTAATTTTATGGAATGTTCTACTGAAGTTTTTCCTTTTCTTAGATTTGAATTTGTTGAATTTTTCCGATTTTTTCTTCCATTAGTTTGAGTTTCTTTCATTATTATTTCTATACTTTTTGGGTTGTTGTTGGCACCTCAGTTAGTGCGTCTAGTCGCGTTATATCTCATTATGCAGTTGTAAAATGTTAGTGCATTCTTTGCAGTTTAATAGTGATGCGTATTTTGTTTTTCCTTTCTTTGTTACTTTCTCTTAAGGTGCTTAATGTGATACTTAGATATGACAAGGATAGAAATACTTGAGAAGTGAAATATTGGACCGACAATGTAAGGGAGAGTTATTAGCGGATGATATCGCTTTATTTTCAAGACTTTATTGGCCAATTTTGCAGAGTGGTTCATTGAGGAATTTTATTGGTTATCGTTCTTAAATATTCTTGCTGACAGCTAAAATTTTTATTGCATCCTTATGGTCATTACTTGTTTGTTAAAAATAATTCTATGAGAACACGTTCCATTCATTCATTTTCGGTGCATCAATTCCGTGAACTGGATGGCGTAAGTATTATGCCAAAATAGTTCTTCCATTTATTAAAACAGTTGATTTCCACTTTTGGACGATGTTTACGTTGTCCAGAACAACGCCACTGGTGTATTGATTCGGTGAATTTCAACGGTGTCACCATTGTACGAAAGAACTCGATGAATTTAAGCATTGTGCCAAATAACAGTGATGTCTTAATTTGTCGGATGTTTCTTCCTATCAAGGCTATTATATTTATTAGAATATATTGAAATTGTGATGTTCTAATGGTCGATTTTTGTCATTATTAATTGGCTTTTGCAGCAGTTGTTTATTAACTTGTGTAAATTAGCATATTTACTAGTATCCTTTCACATTATTATTCAATAAATGAAAAATACTTTCCAACGAACATCACTGTGTAGCTGTCATTGAATGTTGAGAGATTCTTACAATTGTCTACGATGGCAGTGTTGTGTGAGCTTCCATCGTTTTTACTGTGCTGTTGTCATCAGTCGTTATATGGTAATGTTGTTATATGTGTTGATTGTTCTATCAGCTGATCGATTTGCTTATCAAACATAAATTTTCCTCTTTTTTGCTGCGCTGAAATGGGACATGAATGATGAGCAAGATGAGTGGAATGGGTTTATGCCACAAAATGGAAGGGGTAGGGGGGAGGGGTGGGAACATTGTGACTTCGATGTTTTGTTTTTTTGATGCACATGGATTTACTATCATCTCCCTCTTAAGTTGTAAGGTTGCAAGTTTTTGCCACTACTATCTTTTGTCGTTTTGATTGTATCATATTAGCGTAGTAAAGTTGTTTTTGGAATGTTAGAAGATTTATCACCTAACGTTGATGCTGTATGTGCCATCAAATAAATATAGAGCATTATCGCAAAAATTGGTGTTTTTGAAGCCCTGAGGTTATGTACACAACCTTACTGTATATCTACTCATTCAGTATTTATGTAAAGCTGATCCACATAAATTAAGCAACAACGTATACGTAGAATACTCTGTCGAATGTCAGATCTTGCGACTTTCAAGAGTAAATGAAAATTTATGAATTATAACAAATATTCTGTGTAAGAAAGAAATTTTTGCTGATATCTTGCTAGTCCTTGCGGTAGTAACTGGTTCTGTTATATTGCAAAACTTCATTTTTAGACAACAGCACGGATTTTTTCTTTGTAGCTGGGTACTGTAAGAGCCTATTTGCAAAGGACTAGAAGTGATTCTGGATCGCCAGATGTAAGTACTAAAAAATATCTCGGATTTCATGCCATCCGATAAAAGCCGACAGATATGTTTGCTGCACTTTCTTTCTATTGGCTTGTCCACCCAGATCAAGCAGTTGGATCAAAGCTAGTCATCCGACCGGGGTCGGGTCTGACCATTTCCGCATGGCCACAGGTTGAGCCCGACCTTGGCCACTGACCGGGCCAGGTTGAATCTAATGTTCTCATCCACTTTTTAAACAACGTGGCACTCGGAAGACGGGGAAGTCTATCTTTGATTACAAATTCATTTCTGAAAAAAAACAGATAAAATAATACCTCCACTGCTTCCCGGTTTATTCAAAGGACGGCATGTTGAAGATGGGGTTCAATAACTCGTTGCAGTGTTGAGGAGGAGGGAGAGAGGTTGTGCTCAGGTGATCGTTTGTACTGGTGGAACGCAGGAAGGAATCTTTGTTAGCTTACGACGAATAGGAAGTACCGAACGGAGTGGGATTGATTGTTTGAATTAAAAAGATAACGGGGGAAAGGTGCGGTACGTGTAGTGACAGTAGAGTTGTTTGTTGCAATGAGTTGGGCTTATCCTCCAAAAAAGGCAGTGCTTCATTGAGATGCAAGAGCGAGCGTGTAGATAAAGCTGCTTGGTATGGAGTGGTTTGATCTCACCGCAAGCTTAATCGCATATACGTGGAGTTCAGTGGGTTTGAGAGAAGAACTGTTGCCAGTGGACATCATCAATGAAAAGGAATTTGAACGACGCGGGTTTTTAAAAAAAGTTTCACCGATCCGGCTAACTGGCATCGACACCGAAATTCATGAAGAGACTAGCCGGCTCGATTATTTTTCCATCAAGGTCCACAAACAATTTTAGTGATAATAATTTCTAGGGAAACCGTTGATTGATTTAAAAGGCATGATTTCATAACTTCGTTTAAATATGTAATAAATAGTGACTGAAAGTTCGATCATCGCCCACAATGCTGTAGTTGGATTGAGAAGTCCTTGAGGAGCTGTTGAATCAAGACTGATTTGGGATATGTTCACATAGCATTAACGTCCATCGGGATGACAACGGAGTTTTGATGTTATTCGTGGGCCCGGTTTATGCTTCTGGTTTAGATTTGTATTTTAGGACGGCCCTGATATTCGTGCTTAATCCATGAATTCCGGTCTTTTTGGGGGTGCCATTTTGTCGGTATACCACAACACCTGGTGTGTGCGGATATAGGTGGTCACTAGAAGCTGTGTATGCGATACTATGCTGATCGGGCTGATAATTAAGCTGATCGAATAATTGCTAAGATTGCTAAGGTGGTGATGGGTCGATCCTATTCGTTAACGGGTTCTTCTTCTTTTCTGGCCCAGCAAGAGGTTGAGGGGGGGGAGAGAGAGAGAGGAGAGGAAGATAATGTGCTGATAGCAAGCCTAACAGAGCAATAAAATGAAACCTTGTCAAACCAACGGAAAATCTCACAGTCCATTCTATTTTACGGTTTTGCGTTATCTCGACGAAACATTAGCAATTATATGGAAATTATAATAAGATTTATTCGACATAATCACGAGTGGATAACAAGCGGATGCATTATCACTCAGCGAAACAAAGCTTAACAATCCAATTCTGCGAAAGAGATTTTCCGATTATCCCAATAAAACTACCATTGCTTAGCTTTCTTTCTTGTTTTCTCTTTTATTCCCGTAGATAGCAAAAGTACTTTGAATTTAAAATTTGATTTTTTGTGAGTTTTGTGGGTTTAAATATGGCTTGAAATATTGAACGGAAATTAACTCCAAATGCTATGCTGATCATACCAATCGTTTGAGATTATTCCTAGTATATAGCTAGATTTGTGTGTTTCTAGCCTTTAAAATTGTTATGCAATATAAATTTTTAATTGGCGTTAAAATGTTCAGGGATCGGTGGACTGCAGATAGCAGCTGAATGTCCCGATTTAAGCGCGTCAACCAATGGTTGATGTTCGCCCGACAGTGGCATCTCGTCGACGCCACAGGACAGGTTGAAATATTTATCGGGATTGTTCATTATATGCTCAGCTCTTTCCTCCTTGAAAGCAGCTTCTTTTGTTCAAAAAATTGGATTTGGGATTTGAATGTTTTGTACTCTTTCATCTATTGGATAAAATTTTAAAAAAGTGGTAGTTAAATATGTGGGATTCCATTTGGGCTGGAACCAAGCACTCCATGTCTTTGTCTGCTTCTCGAAAAGGGAAATGCTTTGCCGAAGTTTTTATTTCATCATCATATTCAAATGATGGTGGGCCAAATTGATGATTAACGGAAGTGTTTAAAAGCTCAAAATTTCAGACCATTTTTTTTCTGAAATCCGAAATGAAGGGGAAATGGAACTGTGTGCGTTAGAGTGAGGATTACCTTATACATAGAGTAATGATACAACTGCGAGATTACTATTCCTCTCATCTAAGCCTCAGATGTTTCGGAGTTTGTTGCCACGGAGTCGGAATAAAATGTGGTCTGTTTTGCGCGATTTGAACTATCATGGGTTTGTATAAAATTTGTCACTTTTGAGCATTGACGGCGCCTGATGATGATGGCAGGATTTTAACCACGCAACTTTTTTAGATCTACGTTTCTTTGATATAATTTATTAATTCAACCGGCATTTCGAAAACAACCATCGTAAGATATCTGGAAGTTCGGGAAATTGGATGTGTTTTTCAAATAAAACCTACCTCATTAGAGGTGAGGATAATATTTTTGTTTCAGAAGTTATTGGTTATTAGATTGGTGATGATTTAAAACAGTTGGATTTTCAGGATGCTTACAAATTAGGTGAGAAGGTCGCAACTCACTTGGCCGGTAAACATAAACCGATCTATCATCCTGAGACGGACTGCGGTGACCATGTTGTCGTTATTAATTGTAAAGACGTCGCTATGCATGGTTTCGACTGGAAACATACATTATATTTATTCGATAAGGTAAATCGATTTGCTAGTTGCCTATCGAATATCAAAGGAAATCATCTGTTTTCGAGGATTGGAGAACCCTCTGATAAGCTAACATGATATAGGTGCAGTGCATCATCTCATAGCTGTTAATAAATAAGTCAGTGAAATAAATGAATAAGTTTGTACTCACTTCCACAAATAAAACAAACCCACTCAGCACTCCTCCCACTAATGCATTTTTTTCTGTACTGTTTTAAGAAGTTATATTTATATTATTTTTATGAAAGGAAAATCTGCTTGAAATCAACTTCAAATTTCTTCCTCGATGGATATAAATTCCCATGAGTTTGCTTTTTTCGCATTCATATACATACATGGTTAACAATGACCGAAACAGACCTCCAGAGGGATTTTTCTAATTGGAGAGGGGATTTCTTCATTTAGACCGCTTTATCATTTGACGATCCGAAGTCGTGGTGGGGAACTAATTATATTCCATGCACCGAGAGTTCGAAAATTTTAGCGAAAAAATATTCAAAGTTTATGTTGTGAGTTGTTCGTTTATGTTGTGAATAAGTTCTTTTTAAAAGTTCGCCCCCAAAGCCGTTTTACAAAAGATTTTTTCAAGTGAATACTACTAGGATTCTTCAAAACTTTCTTATATCGGCTTGAAACGTGTCGTTTTGATGCACTGTACACGTTTAATTACAAGAACAGTACGCGCTCCGTCTGCACATGTAAGTATCATAGAGCATAGTTGCAACTGGAATGTGTAACTCTGAGATATTAATTACTAGCACCCTCACTAACGGTATACACATTATTTTCGTACTATTGTTCTATGGTAAATCAGTCATTGCTGAGTTGTTGCCTCTTGAATTTTGCAGGAATATCCAAAGTCAAAAGCATTGATTCCCGCATGGCAAATCCACGAATACGATCCGTGTCGCATCATGTATTTAGCGACATATAAAGGTCTCGGCAGTGGTGTTATGAGGCGAAGGCATATTCAACGATTGCATCTCTTTCCTAACGATAGCATGCCCGAATTCATACGAAAAAATATTGGTGCTCAGGTTTATTACTTTCCTTATTTCCTGGACATTATCCTTCTTCTGGATGATGGGTTCGATTATAATACTCTTAGGATCACGAGATGTTGGTTCTGTTTCTCAGAGAGAACCCAGATCGATTTAACTTTGCATGCATTGTGTCGTTGTTTCCTCTAATAACGTTCTGACGGTTAAGGTTGATCGCTTTCGTGGTCAGTAGTCTAGGGAGGCACCTGTTTGCGCATTTATTTAACATTTGGTTAAAATTAAATTATAAGAATTTGTGGGTTGGGTCTTCAATTAGACTTCAGACATACTAGACATATAAGATTTTTTACCAGTTAGATGCATTACGATGAGATACACAAATGAATTTGCATAATTTTTGAGCATTGCATATCCCACGAGGTGTGAATCGTTGGATGCTCATAATGGGCTGATAATTAGCGAACGGAAATACACCTACATGTGGTATGTTGCTGTGCAGTATGTGATGATCAAAAATCCTTCACCGCAACCGATGCAGTGACGCATAGTTCTATTGTATTAAAGTAATTGCTTAGCTGACGTTGTTTACATGTTTTTATTCCCGTTGCAGATGGAACAGGTGCAGTCGGTGCCAAAACGTTCCGATGAGTATACAGCAGAGGAACGTGCCTCTTTCCCGCGTCTATTCAAATTTCCTGACGATCACGTTGTTGATTGGGAAAAACCGATAGATGATCCTGGTCGCTATGCAAAGGACGATGTGAAAACGCAAAAGTAACCTCAGCTGTTTGTGCGTATCGTGATTGCTCAATAGACAAACGTATTTGTTTTAATTTTCAGAATAGAAACGAATCTCGTTGGTTATCATTATGTTGTCGTTTATTTGTGAGCATTGCTCCTCTTTCGTATAGGATGAGGGGAAGGGGATTAAGGGAAGCAATTGGAGTTGGCGATATTCGCTGACTTTTTTCGTTGAGCATTCAACAGAATTGTCTCATTTAAGCAATTGAGAATATTGGTAACCAAATTTGAGTTCAAAATTCCATACCTTATGTGAATCATCCATTCGACGATTTCATGTCCTGTTAGTTTGGATCGGAAAAGGCTCTTGTTCCGCTGAATGTGAAGATTTTAGAGAGTATTTCAAGTAGTGATCCGTTTGAATGCTTTTCTGTGCTGCTATAGCAATACTTCACGGCACTACGCTTCTTCCGTGTTGAAAAAGTCTCAAATGGTGGTACCAATCATTTGAGACTCCGAATGCTATGCTAATCGGCCCTACATCGACTGGCCGAATCGGTCGGTTTTTACAGGACCCCTATATTCCAGATGCATTATGATGAGAACACGGAGGGTTTCAGTGATCATGCAACAATCACTTTCAAAATTCTTCATACTTATTACTAAAGATAACAACTGTCACCTTCCACTACCGTTCATTATCACTAACTATGGCCGACAAAAGAGCAGGGTTGATGTGGGGAGAAAGAAAAGAGAAGGAAGGTGGCATCTCAAGAGCGGCGATGAATGAATTGATTCCTGTTCAATTGTGCAGTTCATCACGACTGGAAGAGCCAAGTGGAGAGGTGACAAAACACGAACTGTATGCAAATCTCTGTGTAATGATAAGGAACTGATAGTTGTATGAAACTATTTTACTAACAATTGAATAATATTTTCAACGGTGTTTTACATTTTGGCAATGCTGTAGAGCTTTGAAAGATCAGTCGTTTTATAAACGTTACCGTTGTAATCGATACCAAACGCTTGTTTCATTTCAGTTTCTTTACCATTTCGATTAATTCCCTTCTGTGATATTAAAGCACCAAAGAATGATGTAGTATCGGAAGCAACAATAAGAACAGGTTGTTGCCTAAGGTAGCTGATGATATTAGTCGAAGACTCGTCGGCTTCGGTGAGTGGCGTCAAACGGAAACTGCAAATGTTGTTGGGTTTAATAGATTCTTGGAGTTGGTATTAGTAACTGTTGAAAAAACTTTAAGAAAGAGTCACTTAAGGATAAAAACAAATGTGTGAGCAGATGAAACCTCGATGTTGAGAAATCTTAAGCAAAAATATTGGCTGATATAAATGCGCTAGTTCAGTGACTAAAAGTAGTAAGTTAGTGCTGATGTGAATAGTTTCTTTTAATGGCAGTGGAAATGAATATATTATAGGCTGAGGTTTTCTTTATATTTTTAATTTGATGGGCACGGCATATACAACTTCATCAACAATGAAGCAGAGTTCACCTGCAAGTCAACTAAGGGATGCACTCGAATGCTTCCGAATGTGATTGCATCGCCTTATTGCTGCTTGTGATCCATCCTTGCCGGCCCCATTAAGTCTGCATTGTTGAGCATTCCTAATTTCTTCCTTCTAGTTCTCTATGAATTTGTTTGTGGTGGTAAGATTTGAAAAAACACCATATATCCTTATCTGTTCCAATGATGTGTACTAATGACGATCAACTCACCAATTCATTAGCCGCAATGAACCTATTTAAACAATGATTATATTTTCGGAATGATAAAAACATAGGAACGTGCTAAGGACAACAGAAAAGGCATACATTAACCACTCCGTCATCATTCATATATTAGAAAAGGAAGAGGAATTGATGGCTAACGAACGGATTGCTAGCAGTTGCACAGGCAAGGACTCTGAATCCTGAACATGTAGTGCTTGATTGCCTTCTTACTGCATCGTAGAATTTTGCACATATTTTACCGCCGGAATGAAATGTTTGACCGAAACTTTCGATGTGGTAGAAACCTCCTCGTTCGATTCTAAATTATTATGGGCGTTAAATGATTCTATACGTATTTGCATGTAACAGTCACAAGACGCATTACTAATAACTGCGACCACATAGTCTTATTCCCTTGATGGTACACAAAATAACACTATTCTGTAAGCTAAATAATACAATAATAATATAGGACAGGCCCACTTTCTAAGTTTTGCTGTTACGATAAAACGAGATACTCATATTTGCCATTATTATCGTAGCCACAGACCATAAGCGGCTCAATGTCCGAAAAAGTGTGCAAGAGATGAGAGGGAAGTAGCTGATTTTAGAGACGGTGGCGGGGTCGTAAATGCCAAAATAACATTTTACTGACCAATGGCCGGTTCCTTCACTTCTTTCAGAAATGCATGAGTAGTTTTCGATAAATTTCCTCTGTTTTTACTTCCAAATTCCATGAAGGCTACAAAATCGTCTGCTCACTGCAAGAATACAACTTGGGTGGTCGTGATCTCAATTTCCTACGGGTGGAAATAACGAGCTGGCACACGATTCTTCCAATTCCGGTTCCCCTTCACGAATATAGATCAAATAAAGTGTGAAAACATTTGTACAGTATTGTATATGTTTGAAAAAAACATACATATAAGCGACAGTCTCATTTAGAACGTGATCACCTCCATTGCGTGGATGATCATTGAAAAGAGCAAACGATAAATGATCAAGGGATTTACCGTCGCTTCCAATTATCGACCAATTGTCTTTATCAACCTGAAGAGAGAGGGAAAGTCTCTGCCGTAATGCTTCCGTTTGGCTGTAATTTAAAGGAAAACTTCGACGAAATTAAATCAGAAATTACCACTCTTCTATTTCATCACATCACTCCAAATTTCTCTTTTATTCGAAAAGAAGTTAATCACATTTGAAGGACAGACGCATCCATTGAAGAGCCTCTCTAAAATTGTTGCGAACATGAATGCGAGATAGAACGTTATAGAAGGAGTATATAAAAAATGAATCCTATAGTGCTGTTACTTGATTACATTCGTCTCGCTTACATACGCGTTGGTTTTAATGAGCAATTCAACGAAGATGACGATTGCCAGCATAACGGCGCCCTCGATCGAACAGATTTGCTCACCTGAACAGAATCGAATAGAATCCGACAATCACGATAATATAGATTTCCCTAATCATTCTGCTTATTTTATTCCCATTTTTCATTTCATAAATTCTCACAGAATTTCCTTCATAGTTGGGGATTGAGTTTTCGTAACCGAGCAAAATGGGCGCAAGACGGATAAGAGAGAAGGAAGAGATAAGAGAGAAATGAAAGTGTTCTCGAAAAGTCTTCCATCAGTCCACTTTCTAACGAGATTGAACGTAAAGAAACACACTGAAATGAATATAGAAGGAAAGTAGCTAATATATGAATATAGAATCATTCCCGTTGATTTTATATCATTTTATACTGCAATGTGTTGTTGACATTCGAATGATGCTGCTCCAAATAAGCGCCTCGCTAAGTTTCGAAAGGCGAATTATAAACGGTGCTGATTCAAGTGTTTTTCTTTTTTCATGCCATCATTCATTGTAACGATCTGCTCATTAAATACATGCACGCCGATGACGAATGGTGAATTTGGATTTTGCATTTATATAAATGCAAAAAGCTTACCAGCAATTTTTTGGATTCATCATCGATTCAGAAATTACTTGTTCGACTGAATCGTCTCTTCACAGAGCAAGTTGGGCTCTTCAAATCCATTATTTGACCTGCAATCTGCACATGGAATTCTTCGTTTAAATATTTGAACGATTTCAGAAAAAAAGCGAATTTTCCTTAGAAATTGGTTCTTGTTCTCTTCGTCGACGTCGTCAAATATCTTCATCTTTAAGCGAGAACACGATCTATTTATTTTTGAAACGGTGTTGGAGAAAAAAAACAACTGCAATTGCAGAGAGCAGTATTGTTAAAGCAGGAGGATATGGAAACCTAGCACGGGCACAGTGGCGTTTTGAAGTGGTGGGTTGTCTTGCCATCTTCAACTATGAATATCCGAATCAGTGAGTGAAATTTGCTACGTTTTGGGATAAACGGAATATCATAAGACATCTGGCAAGTGCAATTCGATGGCGTGTTTGCAGCTCTCATCATTTACTCATCAAGCGTTGGGAAAGAGATACCGCCATGGAAAGATACGGCTACAATGAAACCAATTAGCACGTTAACACACCACTCTCGAAACCGCTTTAACGTTTTACAACAGCATAAAGAGTTATTGCGACCAGGCGCACTAATTGAAGTGCGAACAACAACCCTATATGCTAAGATAACTTTTTCCTCACTGTTTTAATCGAAACCTTGGGCACAAGTTCGTATGCAGAAGAAACAAAATGCAAGCAGACCAAAAACCTTTCAAATATCGAGCAATATTATACGCGAACATTTCGATTAGAACCGTGAGGAAAACTATTTAAAGTATTTTGTCGCGGCTGCGCACGAACAAATAAAGTGAGAGTTGATTAAAACTGCAGAATTAGTTGTGCAGGAGTGAGTGGTTATGAAATCAAGGCAAACGAAAATGACTGCCACTCAGATATGTTGCGAGAGGTACATGGCAGCGCTTTGTCTTCAAAAAACGCATAAAGACACCGAAATTGAGATGGTAGCTGGTAACGCCCAGTAATATACCGCAAATGGTGCTGTGTGGTAGCGGACTGTAAGTTGAATATGACGACAGCAACTGCATTGTGTACGAACACAAATGTCAACGGTGCAATGTTCACTGGATGAGTGGCTAGGGAGCAGACGGGTGGCCACAAATTTTTTTTCTTTTTCAGCGTTCAGAAAACCAAGCGAATGGTTTTTCAGCCAGCTATACACAACACCGCAACATTTCACGTTGTGGTTACGTTTTGTCCTATCCACTATGGCGATACATGAGAGGGTACGAACCTCATTCTTCAGCTGACGATTGGAATCTACTCACTTAAATGTGCAGGAGTGAGTGGTTATGAAATCAAGGCAAACGAAAATGACTGCCACTCAGATATGTTGCGAGAGGTACATGGCAGCGCTTTGTCTTCAAAAAACGCATAAAGACACCGAAATTGAGATGGTAGCTGGTAACGCCCAGTAATATACCGCAAATGGTGCTGTGTGGTAGCGGACTGTAAGTTGAATATGACGACAGCAACTGCATTGTGTACGAACAAAAATGTATGTCAACGGTGCAATGTTCACTGGATGAGTGGCTAGGGAGCAGACGGGTGGCCACAAATTTTTTTTCTTTTTCAGCGTTCAGAAAACCAAGCGAATGGTTTTTCAGCCAGCTATACACAACACCGCAACATTTCACGTTGTGGTTACGTTTTGTCCTATCCACTATGGCGATACATGAGAGGGTACGAACCTCATTCTTCAGCTGACGATTGGAATCTACTCACTTAAGATCTCTTCTTTGCGCCCCAAGGGAACCTCCAAATCACCGACGAATGAATTGAACGAGAAATTTTACGCAATATGTAACACTTGAAATTTTCAAAGAAAGGAGGAGTTTTTCGAAAAATGAATTAAAATTGCAGAAAAGTAGGGCAAATTATTAATACTAATAATAATATAATGTTAATCTGGTTTATGGACACGATGTGCGCTGTTTGTATGTTTGCCTATAAAAACAATCAACTAAATTAGGGCTAAAAAGAATGCTAAAGTAGTATTTCTTATGCTTTCTGCAACGCGACCGACTAGTTCTTCAAATTTTTTGTTGAGAAAATTTTTTATCTTTTAGATTTGACGGAATCGTTTACTTGGCTATGTTCCTTTACTATTAAAAATTTCAATTTTACACCATTGATAATAGCATCTTGCAAATGAAAATATATCGTATAGTGGTATAGTATGCCTGTCAATAATTGAATGAATACTCTCAGCGGTGAAAATATTTCCAAAGAGCTGGAAATTGTATGCTACTTTTAAATGTCCATAATCTATCTGCAAATTCTTGATTGCAATGAAATCAGACGGCTTTCCTTGCATCTACCAAACTTCATTTCTACAACTTTCACGGTTAGGGTATTGAAACCACTCGATGGACATGCAGATATAATTCATATGAATGAACAACGACATAAGCAGACATACACAGATATTGCGCTTATTACATTGCCATCATTGTGCTTATTGCATTTACACCATACTCTGTGGAAATCTTGAAAGACGATGCGAAAGTAATCGTGCTGAATACTGATGTTTGCTTGCGGGTTTCGTTGCTATATAAACGAGAGTACACAATACAGTTTGCAAGTTGAATACAAAATTGTTTCCGGTGATTAGAGTGACCTGAAATGTGATAGAACATGACTGGCTCTTAGTTACATGTCTACTCCAAGCGCATCTTCACAGTTTGATGAAGAACTCTAGCTCAATAAGCGTTTGCGAATGGTTTCAGTGCGCGATTTTGTGCTGTCAAAAACAATTTTGCGCTCTAATTAGCAAAACCTCAAAAGGAAAACCGAAACACATTATCAGAATACGGTATTGACAACTTTGAAGAAATGCCAATATTGAAGAGTGTTGGAAAAATAGCTTTTCATGTGGTTATGTCTAGTGTAGCGAAAGCGAAGGTTGTAAGAGTGGCACTGCGAGCTTGAATTAAGGTAATATAAAGTTGTCTTAAGTGGGACTTGAGGTGAAGGCCACGAAGGTTTTGAATCTCGAGGTTTTTTGGGACGTTATGAGAGGCCTTGATGTGACATTAGACGGGTTCAGAAACACCCTCATCCTTGCACTTCGATGAGGCTTGTGTAGTAGGAAATGTGAGAGTGGAGAAGAACATTACAGGAGAATAGCAGTTTTTTGCATACTGCTATTCTAGAATTCTTGAGTGCTTCCTGTTATATCCCTTGGAATTTTGACTTCTCCCTCCGGTTGTGTATTTCATTCTCAAATGTCAAAAGTCCCCCAATTAGTTGCCGAAATGTCAATGCGCAACTTCGCTGAATTCCGTTCTTATTATGCGCCAAGATATGCTCAGAAATAAGGCATGTAGAATGAAGTCTTATGAGGCAATAACACTACAGGTATGCTTCTCCGGAAGTTGAACGTCTTTGCGTGACCTACTGTTGCAACCATAGGTCACTTATAATTTCCATATTGTTTGAATGTTGAAATTTTGCACTTTACTGATGGGAGTATGTTTGTGTTTGTTAAATAATAGTTTCTGTGGAGTTGTCTCATGCTTGTTTGTTAGTTCGATCCCTGAGGTAGCTTAGCGCATTGGGCTTTGAATATAATGACTCCCTTATTTCGTTCCTGAAAGTCTTATTTTGCTATCCCCCCCCCCCCGCCCCCCTCCATTCTTCTCGCTCATCAAATCCGGTCTCTCTACCCGACTTCGTCCGATCTTCCAGTTAACTGAAATGCTGCAGTCGAGGGGGGGAGGGGAGGGGGCGAATTCAGAGTTTACCGACAAATCGTGTTGTAATTTCCCAAGTTATATGATATGCGCGTAAAATTGCCGTTTTCCATGCAAGTGAGAGTGAAATTTGAAGAGATGACGTTGTCGCGAAGTCTGCTTTTTCCTCGGCTTATAACGCAGTCGTTGCTGGCGCGTCGTGCACTTCGCACATCGACACCTATCGCGAGCGGACATCATCTGGAACATTGGTGGGGACCCGAGAAGGCGGCTGGACGCGAGGTTGTCGGTTTCGGATCAACTGGAGATGAGGTTATTTGCGCTACACATTTCAACACTTTATGTCGCACTATTATAGTCGGAATTTTTGATGCATAATTGGAGTTGTCAAAACGGATGAAACGCGTGTTTCCAAGTTGAGAAGTTGAGATAAAAAACAAAAAAAAAGATGAAAAACGGGACTAAGAATTTTTACATGTGAAGTTTTACGGTCACTTATGGTTAGTTCTAAATGATTACGTGGCGGGAAGAACGAAGTAGCCATCTTGCACGCCACACAGTCCTTTCACTTTATGTTGTCTTAGTGGTTAATACGGGTATTACACCTTCTGTTGCGAATAACATTGAGTTGTTAAATCGAACGGAAAACCTGTATCGTCTCTTCCGATTGCCGCATGGTCTAGCTGAAGCAGCTAAAACACATCCCAACTTTTGATTGCGTGCCTTTAGAGGCGTCGATCGTCGTTGATGGCGCTAGGTTGCTGGCAAACAAATTACGGCTTTCGAGGGGGTTATAGGCATTGCACAGTTTGCATGCGAATTTTTAACCCTCATTTTGCACTAGGATGGGCGATGTGGGGATCATAGTCCACAGTGCATACTTCTTAATAAGAGGAAGATGAACACAGCGATGTTTACGAGACAGCGAATTCCGCATGCTGAACAGTATCGCAAAAATTAGCCTAAGCTCCATTGATGGGATGTTTCCTGCTGACCTCATAGCAGCCGTCGTAAAAGAATTCAACTGGCATGTTGTCAACGTTGAGGTGATAAAGCAGTACGCTCTCTCGGATATGCTCTTAATGCAGCACTAAAGACCCCCAGTAGAATAAATAACAGAGCATCAGGGAGTGCTCCAAATGGAGCCTGAGCGTCTTTATCAGCTAGTTATTTCGCAGTGCAATGTATGGCAGCGCTGCAGATGGCGTGTCGGCGATCAGCATTGCGTCGTATTTCATGCCGTCTCAAGCTTGGATCGTTAAGTCATCCTCGTCATGGTTGGCGAGACTTGCTGCAGACTTCGATCCCTTCGTGGTTTTTCCCATCGTTGTTAACAGATGCTCCAAGTTCAAACTTGGATAATTAATTTGCACGTTGATTATCATCTCATCCCTCTCCCGTTCCTGTATACATTTGCACGGAATGCTAGCCGTTGCTGCTTGCTTGAGCCCTGCTGCGAGTGTTTACATGTCTCTCATTTTAAGATGTGTTTGATTTCAGGTTTATCAAGATCGGTTGGACTATTGGTATCCAGCGATTCGTTTCCGAGTTGAGGATGACAAGATTAGACCAATACGTTCGAAGGAAAAGGGTGACTGGAAGAATCTAACAACCGAAGAAAAGAAGACGCTTTATCGCTATAGTTTCCGGCAAACGCTTGCCGAATTTGAAGCGCCATCTGGTTATTGGAAAGTGATTGCGGCAACGGTGTTCAGTGTCGTCGCCTTGGCTACCTTTTATTCGACTTTCTTGAATAAATTTGGTATAAATTTCGGTCGTTCTCACTTATTTATTTCCTTCATAATAACTTTTATTGTGTTAGCCTTTTGTATTGCCAACAGAAAAACACTGATTAAAGGTAGGTAGCGCTTCTCTCGAGTTTCATTGTTGCTGTTTCTCCTTTTGAAAAGAATTAGATGCAGTTCGCATCCTTTGACCACTGCCTAATTCTTTCTATTCTTCTACAAGTGGTGTTTTACTTTGCATCGAAAACAACAAAAATAATTCAAAAACTAGAAAAGCAATGCTTGGCAAGGTGGTACATTTGTTATCTATGAACCAGTAATCTTATTAGTCAATATTTAGTTCACTTTTCGAGGAGAACAAACGGGTTTTTTTAAATGTTGGTCATCAGATTATTGAGTAGGGCTTTTAATTACTAAGTTGCTGTACAAATTTTCATTTGTCGAACCAAATTCAGAAATATTGTGTTCTTAGAAACTCATTTGCAGTCTATCCGGATATTCCTCCGACGTTCCAGAACGAATACAAAGAAGCGCAAGTTGAGCGAATGCTTGTACTCCAGAAGGGTGCCTTCTTGGGACCACCTAAATTCTATGACTACGAAAACAACCGATGGAAGAAATAATAAAATTAATGGTAGATGAGGTGCATTTGCATTTATTGATCATTATGTGTTAATGCGCAACAACGCAGTTATATAACCTTGTTTAAATGGTAGCTTCCATGCAGAGAGTGGTACAGTTATGTTCATAATGTCATCTTAGGTACCATTCAAGATTTATCGTCGATTTGTTTTTGTGACCAAATCACCGCAAAGATAACACCTCTGTTACTTAGCACACTTGCAGTTTGGATGTTTTGTGCAAGTGAGGGCAACTTGATTTCTATCTAATTTCTTTTGATGTCATGACTTGTATTAACAACTATCGGAGAGCGGAGACGATGCGTAGCACCATATGTGAGTATATCCCCTCCTCTCTCATGTTTAGAAGAGACAGCTGCAGTCACCCAAATCTGATTTCCACGCAGCACCCGCAAGCAGCCTTGTAAAGAAGTAGGAGAAATGTGAATAATTCCGCAGTATTTTCTCCGCTCAACTTTGCCCCCCGCTTAATTCTAAAAAATTCAGCTTGCATCAGCAATCGGAAACTGTTTGTTTGTCTGCAGAAATGTTGCATATCTCGGCACAAATCTCATCATGTTGGAAAGTCTGTAAGCGTAGTGCAAAAACTCAAAAAAAAATTTTTTTTTAATAGGACTCCTAGGTATATTTGAGTGGAGCGTCGACTGTAAAAAAAGGTCGTTTTTGATGCAATACGAGCTTATTTGCATATGACTTGCGACAGAACATCGAAGCATGCTTTTTTTTATTCGCCACCACAAATTAAATGGGGGGAGGGAATTGTTCACCACAAATTAAATGGGAATTGTAAGCATAAAGCTGTTACTATATCTACACGTATCTAATGTTAAATAGGAATGCAAAAGACGATCGGCGAACATGAAAAATGACCGAGTCGTTCTGGGCGTTAACTAAGAAATAATATCTTGTCTTGTGAAATGGCATTCCGAATCGGGCAGCTCCTCTACCGGTCGAATTCCCTCATAGTCGTTTTACGAGTACAAATAATCGTTCCCTAGAAGTGCATCCATCGTTATCATTTGAAGTTATGTTCAGGTGGTGTTGCATCGATGATCCACCTGGTACAAGTGAATTGTTTTGCTTTCATCGAATGATTTTATCGAAGTAAATAATTTGCTTTCAGACCCATTCGACTTGGCTCGCTTCTTCGAGAATTCTGGCCTATTATTTTTTTTAAACGACTTTGTAATGATATGTATTGGATTTAGTCTTCCTTATGTTCACCTCATTAACGATAAGCGAATGTATAAATGCATTGTGTAGTATTTTTATGGTGGAATGTACAGTCGATTGGCTGTTTTTTGAGTGGATTTTATTGGTAGAGGGAGCAGTAGAGTTGTGTGATACCTCAACAATAAAGTGTTTGGTGCTTTTCTGGTTTGTTTTATTAGTGGTTCCGATTGTGGTTCGATGATAAAATATTGATGGTAAATGCGAACCATCCACTGATAAGAGACATGATGAATTGGTAACATCCGCCGAGGAATTCGGAGAACATTCGCACACATTTCGTTGGACAGAAACTTTCACAATTCGCTTATGGGCTTTAACAGCGTTTCTTTTTGGGAGGGTGGAAGAAGTTTGCATTTCAATGAAAGAATGATTCCGTACGGATCTTGACAGAGGTCAAGACGAGAAGGATTGCTCATAACTTCGGGAGTGAACTCGTTCGAAAGCGTGGGCCGAGTGCTCTTAAATTTCCTGACGAGGTTCATGTGAATTGTTGATGGTACGGTAAGCGTGGTGGATACGGTAATGAGGTTATTCACGAGGCACAAGGGAAGTATTATTGGGCTAGGATGGTCGGTGTCCTTTGTCAGTGATGAAAAGTTTTTACCTTAGAAAATAAAATTATGCGGGAACGTGACTGTAATTGACATCGAGAGGCAGCATTACATTTCCTCATGCAGATAAAGCCACTCTCCATGAATTCTTGGAATCTTCAACGACTTTTGTTGCGCATATTTGTTATATTATGCAATTAATGGCTATAAAGGACTCTAAACAGTAACAAAGAAAAACGCTTTTGCAACGTTTCATTGTGAGATCACGTCATCAGATGGGCTAGGAAGCAGAACGTACGTGAGGTGAATGTGAGAGGAGAATCGAAAGGGCGAAGGAAGTAAGTGAGGGAAAGGCAAAGGAGGTAAAGTAGGTGAGAAATAAATTTTAGAGGAAACAGGTGAAATCTTTCAATTCGGCGAGACCCTTATGATGCCATTAAGAAGTTTAATTTTACCCATTTAAAAAATTCACTTCAATTTGAGCATCGGAACCGGGGTAGCGCCCATGAAAATCTTTTTGTTGTCGCATTGAACAAAGACAATACGAAAGATTGAAATCTCCAATGAAACGCCTAACCGTCGCAACAATAACAATGATGTGCTTCCGAAAAAAATCTGAATTTCAGTAATTTTCAGGAGGAAAGTCAAAAATTCCTAATTTTAATTTTGAGTCGTAATTTGAGCTCCCTGTTGACTTTTGTAGGTGAGCGTAGAAAAATTGTGAAACTATTAACTGTTAACTGTTGTTGTTCTTGTTCGTTACTGTTACTTCCAGTTGCACGCAGTTCAGTACGACCAACGAGTCGAACAGTTCGGGTTTCATGGAATGATTTTCACGTACAGTTCGGAGCGTGTATGTGTTGGGGCTGTTGTGTACCACCGAGCAGCTGTAGTGGGGTTTCATTTAACGTCACTGCATTCAACTCTATAAGTATGCTGAAGGAATAGGCTTTCGTAAAGATATCTTAAAGCTTTTGATGAATAAAACTTTATTGGAATGAATAGTTTATATTGACGATATAAATATTTGCATTTTTACTCTCTCCGATACAGCTGTACCGCGATCATTGCTCGTTTTTCATGATTGCAGTGAATTATAGAGGTGACGTGGAAAGGTTTATTTCTGCGTTGATGATGGTTTATAAATCGACCTGCCACGGTTGCCTCTTTTTACGATACCTCAATAGTTTCATGCTAGGTTACCGTAGTCATTTCTACATCGAGCATAATCGAATCGAACGTTGTTATATCGTTATGCTGAAGACCAGAGAACGCATCGATGGATAATATCGGATGCATGGATCAGCTTGTGTTCGCAGAACAACTCAAGTACCTTCACATCCTATCCCAACTAACCTAATTCTGCTTCCCGTCTGCGATACAACTGTTTCGGTGAATGTCTTCTGCTCATTTATTGCAATCCCTAAGGAAGTCATACAAATTGGATGATTTATTTGTTATTGCTTTATTACAGGCGTTGTCAATGTTATTTGATGACTCGACCGTTACGTGGAAGTGGAAATGGCGAACTCGAAATTGGCGCAAAGAAAACGACAATTGGGCAACAGGAGCAGTCGAGGTTCTCGTCGATCCGTTGAGTACAAAACGTATACGCCCGCAGATAACACGTTCGCACACCTCTCAAACGAATATCACTGCAAAACACACTAAAGAATCACCTCCGGACTTTATCGATCCATTGGGTGAGTGGTCGGCCAGGTAATTCACCAGTTACAGGTGTCGAAAAGGAAATAGCTCTGAAATCGACAGACTAGGTCATTTCCTGTCGAATACTCCAATGAAACATTCTCGAAGGAAGGGAAATTGAGTGCGTCGATAGAGGCCAAAGCGATTCCGGCAGATTCACTGCCGTGTCTTTATACAATAATTTGTTGCGTGACTTTGGCATCGGCGTTCGATGATACGTCTTTGCTTTATCTTTAGAGGTAGCCATTAACCGCATTGCGAATATCCATTTAAAACACTAGTGAGGTATCAGAAATGTTCACCACTTATCGGTGTTCGACATCGCTTAACAATTATTGCATGAAGATTCGTGATTAAATTTCCCGATTGACATTTTTGTTGGCAACCAATAAAATTACAGGCACTTACATAAAACAAATATAAAATTATATTCACAATTTTCGAGAAGGCAATAAGACGTCACAAGAATTTTTCTTTCCCCACCAACAATTCAAGTAGGAGCAACTGGCCATATATTATGAACTTCCTCACTTTCTCCAAACTGCGTTTATAATATTTTGTTAGGTTAAAGTTCAGTAGATGTAACTGTTGATGATTTCTGATAGCACTTCAATTTTGAAACTCCCGGCAAAAGCTTCGAGAACTTTCATATTTCAGTTGTCAAGCCAGAATAAATCGGGAGCATCCCTTTGCTCTCTATCGTCAATCATCAATGCAACAGCACCAAATGTACTGCCAGTACCAGCTGTTAATCTGTTGACTTTGGCCTTACCAGGGACAGCCCACAAGTTGGGATGCGGGATTGAACCGTATACGCATGCGCGGCAGTTAGGTACCTTGCCATCCGGCCAGACGTCACCCGACACAGCTTGTCTACTTAATTAGTTTAAACAACTAGGCAGTTAGCAAATTAACACCACTAACAAATGAAATGGAACGATAAGTAATTGTAGATATTTTTTAAAATAGTTTAGAAAAAAAAGGTATTATCAGTGGATTTGTTGTTAGGCGCGACCCGCGATGAACAACCCGAACCGAATGTTGCCCGAGTTGATCCACGCTCTATCCGAATCGAGAAAACTGAACCAACGTTGCCGAATACGTTAGCTACAGAGGAAGAAGAACATCTACCCAAGGAAACGGTTAGTATGATGTTTTTTCATTTCTGATTCCAGCTATTTGGGATTCGTTTTGAGCAGAGGCCAGAGAGAGTGCAATGGGAGTGTCATTTGTGGACTAGTAGACAGGGAGAGTAGGCCAATTCAAGGGTTTCCTCACTGAACAACAGAAAAGGGTTTTGAAGAGTAACAGCTTCATTAATTTGGATGAACTCATTGATTTGAATCACTTCAAACTTACCCTCAATCCTGCTTGCCCTCCTTCCAGTTTATCTGTCACCCACCCTTCAACCTCTCCCCTCCCTCTTCCTCCAACAAAGTTTTCATTCACTTCCCAGGTGAATTGGATGGCTATAAAAACTAACGAAATTGGATAATGATGGGTTGGGTTTCTATTTGTAAAACAGTAGAGTAACTTTCTAAAATGGTTGAAAAAGAGAAGAAGGGATGATTTACGAATTGCCCTGACTTTGGAGTAATACGTGAAAGAAGCCATATGTGGACATTTCTAAGCAAGCTGGATAAAATGAGAGCACTATTTTTAGAAGTTTGCTAAATTGCTTCCTTTCATGGCAAGGTGTGTTTTTCAATCCTCCACTGACTCCAGCCCCATCCCCATTTTTAGCCATATGTCTGTATAAAGTCGGTATAGAAAATGGCAAAAAGGCTTCTATCAAGGTTGATGATTTAGCAGAATCTTTGGATGCTTCAACGTTCTGTAAGAGAAAAGGACTTTGTAAAGGCATCCAAACAGCATGTTCAAAGACTTCCTTATCGTTATTAGAAAGGGTTAGTTTCTAACCGAATAGGGTATATTAAATGCGCGATGAGATTCTTACCTTTTTTCAGATATTTCAGACATTCATTTCAGTATTTTCGAGGAGGCTTTTGTCAATCTTTCAAGCAAAGGGCCTTCTCTTGCTAGTAGGAAAGGATGCAGTTAACATGCTTTTTTTTTCGATCGAAGATGGGGTATTCTTATCAATTCCTGCCTTTTTGAAGTCTGTGAGCATTCAGATGTTCTCTAAAGTATCTGCTTCAAATTTCATATTGCGGATATGTCTTAGTCGTTCAGATTCTATTCAGGTTGTTGCTATGGAATTGTTTCTCTAAATAGTTTGAACTATTGCAGCTGTTGGCTGGGTTTGAACCATGGTCGGCTAAAAGGAAAAAAATACTCAGTGAATTCACGACCAATGAAAAACTCTCAATAACATCCAGCTTTTTACCAAATGGAGTGCCGTTGAATACGAAGATTTTGATCGCCGATCGTGCGGCACACAGGTTAGTCTTATTTTTGTCTGCTTTTGCACGTTGCTGCAAAGACTGAAACTGTTCTCTTAGCATGCCGACTGTAGCATATCCGGTGAAAATACCACCCATACAACATCCAACAGAAGCCCTATTGCGCTCAGAGAAAGTGCTTCTGTGTTGACGAAGATATCAAAGAGGATCGATGATTATATTCTTTATTGCTTTAAGGTGGTTTAATGGCAACTATAACTGTGCTGAAAAGTGACATAAGGCATTGATGTGTCGGCGAATGGCGAATTTTTAAGTCACAGAAATAGGCGTTCGTTTCTTAGCTATTATTGCATAACTGAAACTCGCTAGCATATGATTCTTCAATTGAAAATTTGAAGGGGGTTTTATTAGAGGCTGTACGGTATGTGACAGTGAATATATTACATGATGTGCAATAGAAATTTTTCTTTTTCAGTGTATTTTTAGTTCTTGTTTCATAGTGTTTTCAGATTGGAGCAATTGGATGATTCATCGGGATTGAAAAAGTTGGCTGACCTCACGCAGGAGGAATACGTGAAAAACGTGAATGAGTTGAGGAAGAAGCTATTGACAGCCTGGGCTAATGAAAGGAAAGTGGAGTCTGTCCAGGTATTGCTTTGCTTCAACATCCCAACTCATGTTCTTTGCTTATCTTGCTTATAATGGCGAATAGTTTAGTATCTCGGTGATGTACAACGGACTTCGTTGCTTATCTCTCTGATCTTTGGAGTGATGTCTGTGGAACATTGAAGTATGTTTCCAAGTGATGTCTGAGAGGGAAATTAAAATATGATTCTGTGTTATGCTCTAGAAAGCTTCAAGTAAAGCATGTGCAGCATTCGCGAAAATGAGTTCGTTGACCAACGGCTTTATCGCAAATTATGAGAATTCGTTTTTAATGGCTGAGTTCAATGTTAACAGTTTTCGTCGTTAAAGTAGATGCAGTTGGTCAGTTTTCTAAAGAGAACGATTACATTCTGCCACTCTACTCAGATCGCTTCTGCCTCGTTGATGTTTAATCTCATTTGTCACATCACTATATCACTACCATCCATATGTAATTCTGGTTTATTGCAGATTGTAGTTGAACTATCACGTATTCTATCCTCAACAGCGGCACCTCATTTCTATCCGAGCCAATTCGTTCTTGTGACCGATATTCTCGACATTTTCGGAGACCTGGTCTATGAACGACTCCTCTCGAAGGCTAATAAGGAACGTGCTGATGCGGCTCTTGGTCCTTTACCAAAACATTTCACTCATAATGATGTGCCACTCACTACGAGGGAGACGGCAAAGAATTGGTTTTGCAAAATCGGTGATATTTTGGAGTTGTTGCCTCGATTTTACGGTTCGTTTTTTTGTCACTTTATATTGCATGAGCGAAAATTTATAAAAAAATTATGTTGACAGAGGAAGGCAGGGAGACGAACATCATCAGTGATGAACGAGATGCGCGGGTTGGACTTCTTGGTGGGAAGAGGAAACATTTTATAAGACGATCATATCTGTTGAAAAAGATATGAGAAGAAAGAAGCTGCTTTAAGCGTTTCGACGTTACTATCTCTTACATTTGAAAATTTGAAAATTGAATGGAAGGTTCTTGGAGTTAACAGGACAGGAAAAGGCTTATAATCATTTTAAAGAAGATCCCTTATTTCTATAAACATTAATTTTTCAATAAAGAAAGGGGTAGGCGTTGTCTCAAAAGTTTGCAAGTCAACGGAACGGGGAGGATGGAAACTAAGAAGTGGGTGTGAAAATGAATAGCGACAAAGCTATGTCCAATGCTATCCAGATCAACATTGTGGACACCTACCAGCTCATCTTCTTCGTTTTTTTATAATTGACTGGCTATTTTTTACAGTTGAAATTTTCCATTCGTGGAATCCATTCACTACTGAGTGACATCCCACATAGGCGAAGCAAAATGCCATATAATAGTGCAAAATCTACTAAACGTTTGCCACGTGGCACTATGATCGAAGTTAGCCAGTCGATAGTAACGTGGGGAATTGAAGCCAAGTGCAAAGAGTTTCAAATTCTTCCATTTTTCTCCACCCTCTTGTAAACAGCGCGAGATTAGAATTTCTCTGAATTCCTCGATTTTTTTCCTGACGAGGCAGTAAATTAACTAGTTCTCTGCTCCCACTCCCCCCCTCCTCCCTCCCTTCTCCCACAGTCATTAACCTAATTGATGCTGTAGTTTGTAATTTTCAGTGGAGACATCGATAATCGGATGTATAGTATTCCTCGATGCGGATTCTTTGTGCGCGAATTTGCATCGTCTTTCTGGGATGCCTCTTTCAATACAGCATCCATTGATAGCATCCTATGCTCGTGCATATCTCTGTCGTGTCGCTATGAGATTGACACCTGCGAATCGTGCTCCTCACTGGAAATGTTTGAATGACTGGCTGCAATCCTTCGATACACAACCTGTATGCGCTTTTATCAAGTATTTCACTTATAGATTGTAACGCTTTAAGGGCGGGGTCTATCGATGTTGAAGTTCCACCAATTAGAAACTTAGAAAAAAAGAATTATAGAGGAAGGTTCCAGAATTTTTTGGCAGAAAAGTGTCGTTTCCTACGCATATCGGAAAAGTACCAACAAAACTGTCCACTACAAGTCTAGTAGGATGTACGGAAAAGTACTGCATGTCTAGTGGATGCTGAAGTGGGGCGGATATTAAAGAGGAGTATTCGTGTTATTTACGTTGTTTACTGAAATGTTGTTAATTGACATAAATACTTATGAATTGATTGTCGTTAATAGAAAAGGGGAGAATTATGAATATATTTGAGGCATCTGCTTAAGATGACATTAATATTCACATAGTAGAAAATGTTTTACTTCTATTAAAATTTTCAAATGAAGATCAGTGGTGCAGTCGCATTGATTGTAACCTACAAAACAATAAGCCACTTAATGTCGTAATATTCCTCTCTCTGTCGCTGCTCAATCATCAGACTTGATAAATGTTCCAACAACCTCCAGATGGTTCAGTTATGTTGACGATAAATGTTCAGCTGTCAGCTCGATAGGTTCTTGCAATCACTTCCGGAAATTTGGTTTCGTAGAGTTGTGCATTTTTACAGCCTTTGTTTTCTGGTTTTTTACTTGTGCAGAGAGGAGGTGGGGATTAGGTGGTAGATATATTTGTAACTGGAATATTTATAACTCGATGTCCAGCACAACAGCATGCTCACAACTCTTTCCTGCTTGAAGTTTTTCATGCGAATGGATCAACTTTAAGCCATATGTCGTTTAAAGATGTGTCTGTATATGTGCTAGTTTCAACTCGAAAATCATGCATAAGCTGCAAAAGTTGATGGGTTATCACTTCCATCACAGGGTCACCTTCTAAAACAAGCTTTAAGTTAGCCTTCAACTGAAAAGGTGTAGACATTGGAAGATATCTAAAAATTTGTTTACTTTTTCAGCCGGTCAAAACGTCATTTCACCTCTGTCCATGACAAAAAAATCCAATCTTATGGAAGAAGGATTTGTTAGGATGGCCAATTCGGTCAAAATATAGGTGATATTATGTTATTCGTTCAGAGGCTATGTAACCAAATGATCTGGCAAGTGGAAGTGCAAAAGCGCATTTCATGTCACTTCCTTTAACACATACCTCGATCATTATTAATTTGCATTTTATGTAGTATGACTAACGAAATGTTCATTGCAGACGTCGCTATTACTGCCGGCAATGGAATGGGTACTGCAGTGTGTATCATACAATGCGTTATCCTACGATGATCTTCTGCCGTTGTGGGAATATGCTCGAATGCCTCAAAAACGGGCCATTATATTAAGGCCATTTCTAAGGGCCCTACCAACAAGTTATCTATGTGAACATGCGATTGAAGCATGCAAAGTGGTAATGGTGGATTGTATATATGAGAGAGTGTTTGATTAAAACATCGCATTTATGATATCCTTTCGATGGGAAAGTGGCTGGAGAGAAATTTGTTTAGCGTTTTGAATTGAGCATGATGGAATATTCAGACACGTTCACCTAACGCTTAAATGGTGTGATCGGAGTTGCACTTTTCGAAGTGCTCAGAGGGTATTCGTTTGTAGAGTCAAAAATATTTTCATGAATTCTTTAATACTCCTAAGTTGTTGTTGAAATCGATTTTTGTTTAGGTATTTAGAGGCAACTTTTTTAAAATGAATTTATGATTGCAAAAAATTTTGTTAGAATTTCCAAACAAAAATCTTGCTAGAGACTTTCTAAATATTTAATTGATGTAATTTTTGTAGAGATTTTATGCTGAGATCACCCTTAAGTTCATCGTTAGATGAGGTAAAAGTATGAAAATGGGAAGCTGGGTGAGTGGAATCATAATCTTCTATTATGTGGTTACACATCCCTGTCATCAAATATTTGCGTCATGTGATTGATCGCCTTCAAAATTTTTAGGTAACATCTGGGGAGGAAGTAACTGCACAAGAGTTGTGCGTCTTCGGTGAACAGCTACTCAAAGGTGAAACACCCGATGAGGCTAAACGACCTATACTGAGAAATGTTTGGCGCAGAATATCGTTCGTTTTGTGCTTTCATTTTGGCTTTTCTGAAGCTTTTTTTTTTTTTTTTTTTGGAAATTATCGCATAACAAAAGTGCGTGCTCAAATTTTAGACTCCTCGAATGCATCGAGAAAATTCGGTGCTAGTAGAAATGTCCTTTCTGAAATCTTCCATTTCTCCACTTCCCCAATCTCCACTAAAAAGGAAATTTGCTGAGAGATTTAGAAGAGAGTGACATTGGAGGAGATTTAATTTCGAACGTCTGGCAAGTGGGTGCGTTTCATGTTTGTGGGAGTCATTTTAACTTTATTTAGGTTGCTCATTGGAATTGTCGAGACACAATGTATTCACCTTTTTGAATATGCTAATCGGCTCGAATTTGAATACCCAAACCAGCTGATTAAAAAAAAAAACAGAACAAGGGATGTTTGGGGAGAGCTATGATTTCCCGAGTCACACAGGTTGCCTGCTGATGAGTTTATCATTTACAGTTTTTATGTGGCAGTTTGTGATGGGATTGTCGCTTCGTAGGTGGTGCTTGTTGATTAAAATATTTAAGAAATAAGGTGACTGAATGTAAGAGTTTAGAGAAGTAATCGAATTCCAGTTGAGTGTAAATAAAAGAGAGTTTAAGAAATGAGTTGGCATTCAGGTGGATGTGAATATATCGGAAATTTCAGGAAGTTAGCAAGTATGCGTGGCTATATGCAGTGCAGCGTCATTTGGATTGAATTTGCGGCCAGATATTTCTCACTGAACGAATTGTCGGTAATGCTTGACTGCATAGTCAAAAAGCTCCTTCCTGACAGGGTACGTTTCCTGATCATTGAATGTCTTTTACTTTTCCCGTTTGTTCATATACTTGTTTAACGTTTTACGCGTAATAAGTTTATAAATATAGTCTTATGCAGACTGAAAGAAAAAAAAAGTGTTGATGCGAAGGAGGAAGTGGGGGGAAGGGGGGAGGACGAAAAGGAAAGGGAACCCAGTCGAAAATTATTTAAATTTCGTGGAGGTGGGAACGATTGACCTTTTATAGGTCTCTTTGAAATGATGCTTTATTTACTGCTGTACTCCGTTGCATTTCGATCCCTCCTGATATGCCTTCAGTCGATTCCATTACTATGAACTCAAATTGTTTGTTGAAGAAATCTAAGATGCTTCCAAGATTCTCCTTCATTTATATTCGTTTAATATTAATTCGCAAACACATATTCGATGGGCATATAAATACATTGGATATAAACGTTGATTTCATCGAAAATTCCTTAAGGAAGTGTTGTTTCGTTAACTTTCCAATCCGTTGATCATAAATGTCAACAAAATCAATCATCTCATCGCACCAATACTCATATTTTCACTCCGTTCGATTCATAAAGTCTCATTCTTATGCATCAAACGACTTATTTGGATTATTTTTACACCTCATTTCATACCAGTTTTTTTTAAGTTTTAGAAGCGCGTCACTTCGCTCTATGTAGATCTAGATACGAGCGGCATTGTGGTGTAATTATAATTGAATACTATGACCTTCTTCTGCAGCTAATATCCCATCATGCGGAATAGATTCCATATTTGAATTATATTGATGTAGTATTCAGAAGTATGAGAACTTCTATGATGCGTTGCTATCAATAGTGGAGAAATTGGTGAACGATCGTATGGGTATGGCCGAATTATTTGCTACTGAACAATTTCCCGCTCTCATCGATCTTTTCCGTGGCGATGCATCTTCTGTACGATGTGCCAACGTGGTGCTTTCTGCTTTCGTCCGTCTACATCCTATGCGATATTCAAAAAATTTCCAGTTCGCGAACCAGGTCGCGACATATTTCTGACCTTTCAATGAAATCATTTAATCCAATCTGTAGTTTCTTTTAGTGAGGCAAAGTACGGACATTAGCAGTGTAAACGTCATTGAGTGAGTGCTATCCACGAGCATCTTCTAGAGTGGGGGAGGAGGAAGCTTAAAAGAAAACAAAGCGGGGGAGGATACAACGATCCAACGAAGCAATAAAGTTTATTTTAGAGCTGCGCTCTTTTTTCTTAAAATGTTGCTGTTGTTTTCTTTCCAACATTTTTTGTATACTGGGCAAACGAGCACGCACTGCGTTAGAGGCACATCGCTCATTAACGTTTAAAGTCAAACATAAAGCTAGCGATTATTTCTTTACTCAATTTAAGCACCATTCCCATCTTAAGGAATATTTATATCATTTATAATTACGCATTCATTTGCTAATCTTCCTGTCATTTACCTTATTCTTTCAAGGCACTTTTCCGTAAATCCCCTTCATCGGAATCCGTATACCCTTAAAAGTTTTGTCTTGGCTACGTGTCATTACATTCGTTTCTCTCTGTTTTATTTATTCTTGTAATAAATAAATGGGAGTTTCTTGGAGGTGGGAGGGGGGGGGGAGGAGGAAGGGAGGGGGGCCATTGAAATCAGGTATTTCTTTGCGTCCATCAGCAGAATTTGGTTCGTTTATACTAATAAAATTTTCTTTATCTCAGTTCTAGGTTTTTAGTAAACAAATCCCTTCATAACGAATATCACTAACTTATCTTATTTAGTGCGTATAGTAACTTGGTGGACCATTGCAATATGATGGCTATAGGCGAGGCAAATTTAATCATAGCCTTATGTATATTTATAGGGGAACTTGCTAGCGAAGTTTAGTTGCCCACCTACTTCCACATGAGTC
Organism: Baylisascaris schroederi; assembly: GCA_006503575.1. Taxonomy (NCBI): domain Eukaryota; kingdom Metazoa; phylum Nematoda; class Chromadorea; order Rhabditida; family Ascarididae; genus Baylisascaris; species Baylisascaris schroederi. The sequence continues at coordinate 1,099,223 of QEWY01000952.1, forward strand.
ACACAAAGTTAGAGGACTTTTTAAATCCTTGTTTTTCTCTTTTGCAAATTTTCTGCTCAAAAGCGCATTTGATGACGTTATATCTGTGTTTATGTATGTGCATATCTTTTTGCGTCTCTGCTGCTTTTAGTTTCGGATTCTAGAAATTTTGATGGATATAGTGTGGCCACTAGGTTGGCTCCAGCAGCATCCTTCAACTTCAAAAGAAATTATGGACACTAAGATCTATCAAAAATTTGCATTTTACGCTATTCGGGTTAAAAAAAGATTGATCTTCTATGGAAGATTTGTGCGAATGGTCGAGTAATCAATTTTTGCATATTTTGCATATCTATTATTTGCTGGTAACTTATGGAACAGGTTAGTCTGATGAGGTGAATGTAAAGCGCATATCGAGCCGATTCCTTTGGTATTGGTACGCTTTTCCATGTTCTGTAAATTCATAAACATTTTTATTGTGTGGGATGATTGGCAGGTTAACATGCAAGATTTGGTAATGATTGAAATTGCAGAACAAAGAGAGCTTGTTTGCAGATTCTCGGGTTATGTAAGATTCTGCATGATTCGTTGAATGCAACTTCAACGGAGAGCGACATTCAGATGGCATCATTATTAATCGAACGTTCACTCGATCGTTTCGACGTTGAATGCGATCCTGAACGGGCACTCGATTTCTTTGTTGATTGTCGTGCTGCGCTTAGCAATATCGACTCTGTTGTTGCGGTCAGTTTCTTTGATTCCTTATTCTTCGCTTACCAACTGTGGTAAAATATGTTTGCAAAAATAATGTTGCAGAAGTGGTCATGCTTTGGGCGTATTTGATGTTTATTAACAAATTGATTGCTTTCGAAGTCGTTTCCTTTTATTTGTAGTTTCCTTTTAAAAAATTGGCAGTGTTTCCTTATTGAATGTACCGTAAAATATCAATCCCTCTCCCCTCCCAAGGCTTACAAAGTTTGTAGCTTGGGAACAGAAATCGTTGTGGAGATTTCCTTTTGCAGCCTATGTTTATTTCTTAGCTTTTGTAATATCCATTAAGCATATCTCTTTTAAACGTTTGCAATTTCCAACTTTGCTTATATTTATAAAACAAAATGATTGCTTTTATTAAAATGATTTCTTCGTTGGTGTAACACTAACAATGTTTATTAATTGCAAATCGATATCTAATGAAATCGTTTTTTGATGGTATCGCTGCTGTGTTAATTTTCATAGCGGAGACCAATATATGATCATTCCGCGCTTTTTGATTTACGTTACTCATATGGTCGGTTTTTCCATAATCTTTATGAAAGATTTCCTTATAAATAATTATGTCTTTTCTAGGATCGTTCGTGTAATGCATTCCGCGAAATTTTCATTGTTTCCTTCGTTGGGGAATTTCATCGAGATGCTGAGTAGTCGTTTCTATCCCTATGAACGAATAAAAATTGCGACCTTAATCATCTCATAAGCAATAATTCAAACTTGAAACAACTTGATGACTGGAATTCACCTTCAGAATGGCACGAAAACTTTTTTGTGCCTTTTCATTGTCACGTTTATTTGAAAATGTCTTTCTAAAATTTTCTCGTAAGGTTGCTGCAACACACTTGTACTAGAATAACATCCAGAAAAAGACAGGAAAGACAAAAAGACAGGAAAAAGGATCCGGAATTTGCTCCTAAGTAATATGCGATGCCACGCTAGCAGATGATGTTGCGTGTTGTGAGTTGAATTGATATAGTGAGGTTTGAGGTTCTTCTCTTACAAAGCAATAACCGAAATTCTTCATCCCTGCTACCGCACTGGTGTCCGTCATTCCCAATGTGGGTCGGAATTGTTTTCTAATCACTGACATTCACCAATTACTGCAATTAAACAAACAGGTTTTATTTAATCATATATGAGCAGATTTCGCTGAACCTACCCGAAGGTTTTTGCACTGGTGAATGTCTTCGGCTAGACGGAATGGAGACCTACCTGTGCAGTTTTGTTAGCCTACCGAACGTCCAACTCCATGTCTTTCCCCCTTACTTGGGTATCAGACTTCATCGTGAGCAATATTTCGTTTGATTAGTTCTTTTTTCATAGATTCTTTTTGGAGAAAATACTGGAACTGTTTTCAGATGTCCACGTCAATAAAGATGTTCATCGTTAAAATTGTGGTGTTTATTCCGTAATACTCATCTTGTTGGTAACTTCTCCCTCCTTCCCCTCTCCATTCGTATTCGGAGTCATGAATAAGCCAGTGTACATTACTGTACAAATATATATTGGATAGGATATATGGATGATAGGTGCATATTTTCAGTGGGTGGTATCGCGTGTATGTGCATTGGGATATTCGGTGATCCATCGGGGTGCTACTTCACGTACGGCTGCTTCATTTTTGCGTGCTTGTATTGCAAATGCGTTCATCACTATTGCATCACTCTCAAGTCCGCTGTATAAGATGCAGCTTTACATCGAAGTCGGACTTATTGCACTTCTTGTGAATTCGTTACCTCAGGTTTGCAATTGAGACCCTTATCGATCTCCTTTTACCTTAGAAACAGCCGCAATTTCCAATCAGTGGTCTCTTTCAGATGGATGCAATAGTGAAATGTTGCATCGAATTACTAGCAACGAGCCAAGAGATTGCAGTATCCGATTATCGTTATGCAGCATCGTCGTTACTCGCATTCATGCTTTTCGTGCCGGATTCACCCTCAAAAGCGCCTCTATACATGTTCAACGCATTCCTGAACGCTATTGCAAGGTTTGTTGCATACTGTAGTTATTTTTATTCATTTGAGTGAATATTACAGTAATCGTTTTACAATGGATGCGTTTCTTGTGACATACTGGTGTATCATTCGGGAGTGGGGAGGGACAGAGAAGCATGTTTATACTCCTTTCTTGCTTTACAGTTCGACAAGGAAATTTGCGAGGGTTAACTTAGCTTTTTGGCGAATTTGTGTTTTTTTCCTCGGTGGAAAATTGCAAAGATCATTCGCTAGTAAGATATTGCCTTGTTAATATAATTTTATTGTTTTTCCTGAAATTCCAAAATTTTCCTACGCAACTTCCTGTCCTTAATAGTACCACGAAGGTCAGCAGTCCACTTGCTCACTCATTATTTGGAAGTGGGGGGATGTCACATGTTAATGTTGCATGTTCTTATCTGATATATCGTATGTCCGATTTAAGGTATCCATGGAAAAATGACCATACTGAACGGGGACGATTGTTTATCGATTGCTTGCGTTATCTATCTGCAATGGGTCAAAGTGAGCTACCGTACCACATTGGATATGCACAGTCCAACGATACGATGTACGGTAGCAGTGTGGAATTTCTGGAGGTGGTTAAAGAGAAAGCGGAAGTGGTTGCTGGCCAATTGGAGGAACTCTATAACCAAGACATAACAAAATCCGTTATCTTAGCTATTGAGCTTCTCGAGACAGTTGTTACGTTGGGTGATGTGCAAGCGGTTAGTGCATTTTTTAATATTCATTATTTATGTTATTGAAGACGTAAAGGAATAGGTTGTTTATTACTGTCGGGAGTACTGACTCCAGTTTACATTATTTCAGTTGAACACAAGAAATGTTAACATTCTATATACTCATTAGCCAGCAGTGATTATTGAGTTGATTTAAACAAGTGAATTATCGATGCACAGAATTTCTTGATAAGAAGTTACTTGTATTGATGGCATAAGAAAGTGTTTTATTAATGAAGAAGTGACGCAAGAGAGCCTAATGATAGCTTGGTAGTAACGTGCACCTTTATTCCTGTTTATTCAGGATTCCAACCTAATGTTGTTGTCAGACACAATGCATAGTCTCATAACGACAGTGTTAAGCAATTCGGGTTATAATATGAACGAGTTCAATACCATAGAGGTAATATTAGCAGATGGTGATAGGTGATGGATCTCGTTCAGTGTGCATGTTGTTACAATTGCAGGAATTTGAATAACAGGATCAATGCTGCTGTGATGAATCCATCATTCCTGAACGGCTTCACTTCCTGATGGTAGAATGATGAACATTTAATACAAATCAAGAATTTATACTGCCAGAAACAAAATCCCAGCTCTTAATGTTGAAATGGATTTTGAATCGCTAAATGGAAGGCTGACTTCTGAGAAAAACAGCAAAGCTTTAAATGACTCACTCTCTTTCTGGCCTTTTCCGCTACAATGATGAATGATTAGGCTGTTGTTTTATGGAAGATCTAGAGAATAAAGCTAATTGACTCACTGGTAAAGCATTCAGCCACACAGCGTTCATCTCTCCTCGTTTCGAGTCGACAGGAGAGGAGGTGATTGGCTTTTTCGGCAGGGAAATCCCTCCTGCTTCTCCCTCTCCCTCTTGAATATGAAATATATAAGCAACTTATAGTAACGGTTTCAGTTAGGAAGTCTCATAATCGAATTGTATACGAGATGCGTGTCACGTGGCGAGATGCGTAAAAGACGACATTATATTCGCGAAGAAGTCGAGAGGAGGGCAGTTAAATGCGAATCAATACAGGCCATCCACCAGTCACTTTGTAAACTTGAACAGAGATGCAAATAATGCTTGTATTTATTTCTAAGCCTTTCGTTGGATACCAGCTCTATAGCGTGGATGAGTAAGGGGGAGGGGGGCGGCGGACGAACGAGCACGATGTGATATAAGCACGTAGCCACTAAGAATTATTTTGCCTTCAAGTTTTGGTAGCTGCCGTTTTTTCCTCAATGATACATCATAGTGAAGAGGTAATAAATTTGCTCGATTATTTGTGTTATCCACCTAATATATGTTAAGTTTTATTTCTCTGCTGCACACTTCTGTTGAGAAAGTAGATGGTAGCGAACTTTCGGGGGATTTTATTGAAAGGCTTACGATATTTTTAATCATTTCTATATATTACGAGTGATCCTTCATCGTCATGGTGGAAATTTAAACATAGTTGGTTTATATTTATTACTGGAAGAGTCGGCTGTCGGCTGAGAAAAGAAGTGCCTAAATGAATCGGAAGTTGCTCGTTGCATTAGCACATTTCGTTGCCATCGTGAACAATAACTCTATATAAAATATACGTTTCCTAAGTTATATCACTTGGAAATTTGATTAGCTGATTAAGTGGTTAACAGTGATAAGAAAATATCATTCGTTTAATTGCTGCGATGCTAGCAATTAACAACGCCTCGGCAAACACGAGGTTTTTCCGTATATTTCACTACTTTTCTTTTCTAAAAAACATCGCGAAGGAATGCGTTTTCTTGAGGTCGTTCTACTTATCTCAAACAAACAAACTGTTCCTTTTCCGGTTTTGTAAAAAATTGCGCTCTAATAGGGAGAAAGCATTGGTTTAGACCGATATTTTGATGTTTTTCCCGCAAATATTTTATTATAATTCAAGAGGATTTGTAAAACGCTGATGGAAGACAGGTAAAAGAGAATATTAGCTTTCATTTTGGAATGTTAGCATATGTTTATATGCATGGTCTATGTCCGGTATGAGATTAAAAGATTTTGGCTTAATTTTTCATATTTGGCTTTGTGGGAGTTTTCTACTATATCTTTGGTAACTCGAATTTGGTGCTAACTTTTCAAGTATTTTGGTAAAAGGTGGTTGCGACCCGAAGAAGTTGGGAAGCGGCTAAGCTCTAAGTATGGAAGGATGGTTGCAGCCGTCATTTGCCAAATCATGTTTTCAGTGAATTGTTTGATTTGAGGAGATTTAATCTGATTTCGATCAAGTGAATGTGGTTGGTTTCGATGTTGATCTATTTATTGTTAATTTTGTGATAATCGGCATGTTTACTTATTTTCTGCTTTGTTTTTGTTTCTTTATGAGTACTTTCTAATGTTGTTGAATAAATGTTCTAATGAATCTTATGCTTAAGAAACTTTCAACTTCTTCTGACGATCAGTTTCAGTGTTCTTCTGAAAATCGATAAAGATTTGTACTCAGTGATCGAAAACATTACTCTTACATGCTGACGGAGTAAATGATGACCACTGACCAATGGCGGAAGAGGGAATTATCTCTCCATTGGCATTTTGTAGTCGGGTTGAAATGTCAGTGAATATCTAGAAGGGGCTGGATGTCCAGATGAATAAATGTATTTGCTGAATGAACAAGCTCTTGAGAGGAGGATTTCGAGAGCCTAAAATGTGTTTGTTGACTTTAGAGGTGCTCTCCCGCTGTTTAAAGATCGGGTCGCTTTCAAAGAGTATAGAAGTGATGTATGATATGAGTTTTCAACAGGTACGTTTAATCGGTCAGTAGCTAATGATAAACAGGTAGTACCGTCCGGAAATGGATGACTTTGTGATGCCGGAAGAATTGGATGATGCGGAAGAAGAGAGTGGCGACACAATGCAGTTGTCAGAAAACAATGGAAAGACTTCGATATTGGCGGATGGCGCTCCTTCTACCAGTGAAAATTTGGAGGAATGCATCGGACAGATGAAGGAGTTGGTCGAACGATACAGAGAGGCTAAGGAGAAAACAAGAGAGGTCAACGAACTTGCAAGACAAGTAAGTGATGACTCCAGGGTAAGGATAGAAAGCTTGAATGGTCATTGAATTTTATGCTGAGGAATTATTTTTCAAATATTGCAACCCCGCATTGCATAATCAGGATCCTGATTTATTAGGTGAAAAGGGAAGGAAAGAGAAAGGTGTGGTTCGAAAAAAACTTTCTACAAGGAAATCTATTCTAATGAATCCCCTCAATAAAAAGTAATCGGAAAAATCTCAGTAAAATTAAGAATGTTTCTTTTGCACTCAGATGGAGTGCGAGAGAGTGAAGGAGGATGTGTCCTGAGTTTATTAATCGCGTAATTCAATCCACTATGAGGTCAACAAATAAACTTTGCCGAGATTCTCTATGTCCGAGCTTAATTGTTCTATCTACAGCAGCACTCCCACACTTGTCGTTTGTTTCTGTCATTTCCTTTCGTATCTCTTTGCATTCAAGCCATCTTCATGAACATTTTTTCTATTTGGCTGTTTATTGGAGAGGAACATCGCTGAAACAGTAAACAAAAATTAAGATTGTCCACTCTAATATACTTTATAAATATCATTGGAATATTATCGAATATCGAACACGACAGAATTTTTTTTATGTCGAATACAACAGCTAAATATTAATCGCTTTGAATTTCATTGTAAATATTTGTAGCACTAATTCTTCATCTATCTAAACGGTAAACTACTTCAGTTAGCAATTGGTGTTCATTTGCAAGCCGAAATGGATAAATGCTCAAGTGAACGACGAAATTTTGCCATTCAGATTCGATTTGAGGTTTAGTTCTCGATATCCATTTTTCCCTTCTGAATCTCTCGAATGTATTTCTGGTTCCAAGTGTGACCTGAAGATTCTTAGCTTGTTCTCATATGGAGTTTGCATTAATTCCTGACATTGTTTATTGTTAAGTTTTGGTAATGATAGCAGCGGTTTCAATGCATTTAACTGGAGATTTGAAGCTGCACTTGTTGAAACGATTGTAAAGATATCGAAGTTCGAATGAATTTAATACTAGGTTGATAGTTTAAATCATCACTGTAAAATATAGTAAACACATAATTACTAAATAAACGCTTTTAAGAAACGAATAAACGAGTGCGTTTTTGAATAGTGATTGCTGAGGATGATTTACATTGGGGAGGAATTTATAGTCAAAATGTGAGTATGGGAATTTTATATATTTCATATAACGAGTTATATAGTTTTCCTGTCAGCAGTAATTAACACCACCTTTGAGGTTATTTTCCTACCTATAGGCATGAATTACCAATATTTTTGTGGTCGATAATTGACTACCTTCAAATTTGTTTTCTAATTTACTGATTAAATGAATTGCAGTTGCGATTTCTTGCATCGGGTTCCTCACTTCTTACGATTATATTGCAAAACATTTCGGATTTTGTATTTCATAATTGGCATCTCGTTATTGGGATAACATTACTCTCAACGAGATCATCAAACGGATGTGGTAAGTGTGTTACCAGTCGATTGGGTAATTTTTCTTTAATTTTTTTGATTTTCATTCTAATTGATCGATGAACAGTCATTTTCATAAAGGAAAAATAGAAAAAAAAACTGAAAAATGAGCAGATAAAAAAAAAACTGAAAAATGAGCAGATATGCTAACAATAATTTAACAATGCGACCGCCATGTTTTAATTTTCATTTTGAATGAACTGTGGTGGAAAATCATTTGTGAAGTGGACTACACTTGAAAAATTTTTTATACTCTCATATTTTTAAATGAAGTAATTTATTGATGTGATTAAATGGTGATATGTAGATAATTGAAATATTTTAACCTTTCAAGATGCGCTGAAATCGTTTTCCAAATCGATTGCAATAGAACGACTCGTAAAGGATAAAGAATTTATTTGTGAGGTTTGTATTGTTTTTATCTTTCCTCTTTCCCATCCGATATGCCACTTAAGTGTCTTTTGTTTCGAAGAGAATACACTCAATATCACTCGTAAAATCAGACCCCACCTTAGTGTTTCTCTATTATTCATATATAATTTTCGACGTTATACATAAGTTTTTCGGAAAGTACATTTGTATTTACTCTCTTCACATTCTTTTTATATGGTTATGTTTACTGAGAATTACATATGAATTTTATATTAATCATTGAGAAATTACATGAGGTGTTAATGTTGTTGATTTAAGTATTGCAATGATTGGGTATATTAAGAATTATTGCAATATGCTGGAAAGAGGCTAAAATTATGTAGATATTGGTTAGCCATTCCCTTGGATAGAACTTGTTGTTCATGAGGCTTTTGAAAATAAAAAGCATCTCTTGAATCAGAAATCCTTATTGAGGAAAACTTATTTTGCTTTTTTTCTGACTTAAGCTTCTCGTGTAAATCAGCTTTTCTTTGTTTATTCACTGATCGTTTATGGAATATATTGTCAACTAGAGAATTTGCAAAGTTTAACGATAGAAAATCTTAAAAGAGTTGAAAAGACTGTTATTAGTGAAATGAAACTTAGCTCATGTGCTGAAAATTTATCTTGTAAACTGAACATTATAGAATAAAATAATTTTTTGAATAAGGTAATGAGCAAAATTATGCAGGGAACACTGATTATAGGTGTTATGCACGGAAAAATTAATTGTACCACTTCTTCTTCGACCAATGTTGGTGAAACGATTTCCCTTAAACGACAATCCTTGTATATTTCGTTTATCGTTGGAATCGATGTATTTTTCTTTATGGAATCTCATTTCGAAACTGTCTGATTCGTCGTGTTTATCATCGCAATCCTGTGTTGTACGAGCTGTTACATATCGAAGAGCTAATGAGGTGAGAGGTTTCCAATAACTGCTGATAACGTGTGCATTGAAACCTTTTGGGCTTGTTCTGTTAGCTGATGGAACGTAGGTATTTTGTTTCTTACCTGTTCGATTGTTTTTCTGTAGCAGCGTAGTTGTTCAACTTTAGCAGCAGGATATTCGATGATATGATTCACAAATTGGATTATTGAAAAGAGTTAATTTACTTTCGCAAATTGTGCAGAAAATTAACGACATTCATATTGCTTTTATGGCATTTCATTCTATTTTGTAACTCTGTGCTATTTTCTTTGATAATAGGGATAACAACGAAGAGTTTTATTTGCTTGATAGGTGTAGTTCAGCCGATCGCCCATTTGCCTATGTTTGCCTTCTTTATTATTTTATAGTAATCTAATTATTGGGGGGGGGGGGGGGGGGGGGGGGGGGGGGGAGGGGGAGGGAGGGGCGATGGATCGTTTTCTATGGTGGACTGTATTGCAAAGGAGAAGAAGTTTGGTTTTGTTAATGGAGTGAGGAGAGGGAAGTGGAACGAATTCTAATGCGAGTGGTAAATGACATGCCAACCGATTAACTATGGAGAGTGCATTATCATCAAGTCATGAACTAGTTCAGGAGCAAGCTTTGACACTACCGATTGCGTTAGTGTTTTTGTTATGCAATGAGCACGCATCAGAAAATGAACTTCTGAAGTGGATTCTGCCAAATATGGATGTGGGCGATTCGAATTGTTGTGAATGTTTTCTTCGAAAGGAACCGAGCAAAGTATATTCTCTACGTATAGAGGTGAAGAAAAGTAAACTCAACTATGAAGTGATAGTCGCTATAAAAAATACGATACTGCGAGCAGAGCTAATCACTCAACTGCAGTTACGGATATTGGTGAGTTTATTGGATTTGTTTATTACCTATTACCGGTGAGATCTCATGGAATTTTGATCATGGAGGTGAATGAAACGAGTACAAGAGTGGAAGGAACTTATCCTTGAAAAATGAATTTTCTATTCGGCAAGCTGACCTAATAAGGTGACTATGGAAAGGGCCAATGGATGGGCGATGGATTTCCGGTCGCTGTTATAGTAGGCCGCAGAACCGTTAATGCGGTTATGCAACTTCAAAATCTAAGTCGAAAGAAGCAGTGATGTTCGATAATTTGACGCGGTAATTCATCCGCATCAAATTATACTTCAAAATGCTGGCACTGTTCGAGCAGAACGAGCTCTTAGAATCTATGAAGATGTTGGGGATATCAGTGATCTTTAATTAGCTTTTTATCCATGAAAAAACTTGCGAGACTGATTCACAGATATATTGCAAACTCAATTCGCAAATTTTACATTTTAGGTGAAAATGCGTTACGTACATAGAGAGCTAGAAAGCAAAAGCGGATGTGAGGAGATTCTCGATGGCTCATCCGTTTCAAAATATTTCAACTCGTTTGTTAATCGTTTCGCGTCATGAGAGGGTCCTCGATAGCGCAGCAAGTTTTGAAGTTTTACTGACCTCTTGTACTGAAAACGAGACCGTCACTCTTGTTTAACCCGTCGCCTATATAAATTGCAGCATTTGTAATTCGTATTCTTTCTATCTATTGAAGTCGTCAGAGTGCAATATACACCTAGCAACTGTGAAAATAAAATTTATTGAAAGATATGGATGGGAGAGGAAAAAGAAGGAATCGGAGCCGAATACTATTCCAATGTGGTGGTGAATTTCGCTTCCATTATTAGCTAAGAATTGACAGTTCATTCTATGAGTTACTTTCATTTATGTTCAGAGTTGATTAAATGATTATACCATCGATTTATATTATTTGTATATCTGTCGATGGCATTTTATTGCATTTGTGAAAGCGCTTATCATGTACAGCGTTGTCTTGCCAATATCACTCGTTGTCGCCTTGTTGTTTCTCATTCTAACTAATAGTATAAGTCTAAGCTTACAGTATTAAGTGTCTCGAGCATACTACATATAGGAGAATTCTGCTGATATGTCAGAACCCTCCTCCCCATAAGCTCAGTGATTTCGTTTTTTACAATAGGGGAGAGGGGTGGTAAGTAGTTTTAAAGAATTCCGCTTTAAGTGAAAACTTGCAATTTTGCAAATGGATCAATCTGTTGTGCACTTAACCGGGATACAAGAAATTTACGGAAGTATGAAACATAGAACAGGTTTCGTGTTTATTCAGAACCTAAATATACTCTATGAGGTTCGAAAAAGCAACTTCGTCCTTAGGATTCTACAGGGGAACTTTCAAAGTACACAAATTAGTTTTTTGAACGATTCCATGGAGTGATATTTTGTTTTTTGTTTTGTTCAAATGTCCAGTCTTGTTTCGTTTTTATGTTTTCCAGTAATAAATATCTTTTATTTTAATATCAAATTCAGTGTAACCTTTTTATTTGTAATCTCTTTTTGTTGGTGTTGTTACCTGTTAGTTTGCAAGCTGTTTTATTATTGTTGTTATGCAACATTAATAGCGGTATTTGCAGATAGCGTCGTTCCCATAATCATAGATTTTATCATCTTATTCTCATTTTAATGCTTTATTTTTGAAATAAAGAGCTGTTAGCGTTTTTTCGTTTCTTGGCAAAACTGTGGTCAATCAACAAAAAACCGTACTTTATGAACGCTGCTCTATACCTTATAATCTTCGTGCTTTGTTTATGTAAACGAGGGGCAAACGTAAACGAATTGCAAGACTGCTTCCTAAGAACGGCTATTGAATGTGGAGGTCTTATGTTCCTATGCAAGGAATCTGTGAAAACGGGGATGGCCCCGCTATGCCTGGGGAAGTGGGTTACAATTCGTCGCTACAATTTAAGCAAAGGGATTCTTCCCTGCGTGTGATACCACAGATTGAACAATGAGCTCAACCAGTAGTCTTCCTCAAAACGGGTGATACTGCCAAAAGGGATGTTCGGGAAGTGAAAATTCAGCTGCTTCTTGCTGACACTTCTGGCCGTTCAACAAATGGTCGTAGATGGTTTTACACATTTGTTCCATCACACGGAGCCTTCGAGGTACTACGAAATGCGCTGTAAGTATTTTTTAAAATGTGATTATAACGAATGTTTTTCATCAAATCCCTAGGTCATCAATCCATTTGAAGTTGATAAATTTAAAAGATTTGTATTTTAAGTGTTGCACCCCATGACATGGCGCAAGTGTCCGTTACTATAAATTTGAATGAAATATTTCTTGTTCGATACTTTCAAATGCTTGTGAATCGCAAGAGCGAGAACCAATACCTTGTAATGTCATATGATACATACCTGTCCACGGAATATTGCTCACCATTTTCAATGCAGCGACCTGTGCACAGGTACAGGTATTTTAACATATTAGCTGTGAGGTTCTAAAGATCGGGTCACTAGTCATTCGGCTTTATCTGAGGGCGCATCGGGAATTGTTGTTGTCGATTCTTAGCAAACCGAATCCTTTCAGTTGGCAATGATTCTAGAAAAACTTCCTCTTTTCCCATGTATTTGATGTATGAAGGTACTTCAGTCACTGAGGTCCATTTACCTGCTGCAATTTCGCACACCTGGAATGCACAATCGTCATCATTCAAATCGGTTTCAGTCGTTGAGAGTCGACCCTTTTTATTATTGACCTATCATCTACTAAGAGATCATGGATTAACGTTCTAGAGATTACAGAATGGCATTAACTAAGATCAAAAAATGCGTAAGAGATAGTTGCTGATCACTAATGACAAGCTGCATGAACAATTACGTGGCATCTGATAAGGGTTGGAAGTAATGTACGAATATCGCGTTCTTTCGCTGCTAAACAATTTGGATCGCTACTCTTCATTCACTGATTAAATCTGTTTCCTTCAATTTCTTCATTTATTGGTTATGGGTTTTGTGCAGTTTACATTAACAAAGTGTATTATGATGATCTCTAAACGATTATTTTGTCGATTATTTACCTGTACAAAGGGAGACAATTAGGGTGAGCATGAGACATGTCAGCACAATGTAGATGTGCTATCAATTTTAGAGTATCATGACGTTAGCCGGGATTATGTTTCCTTGGTTTGCGTTCGATGGCAGAAGGTGGATTCAATTACATTTGAGCATAGAAATGCCTCAAAATAATGTTGAATTTTTCTGGATTCAGAAAAACTTTCTTAACTACTCTCAGTTCCATAAAATCAGCTCTATGAATACTACTCAGATTTTCAGTTCCCACTACAATCGAAAAACATTTAAAAATCATATTTTGCTCTTTTGGAAGTAAGAACGATAATTTCTGCATAGTTTTTAGGCGATCTTCTTTGAGCAGGAACGTGCGATGAAGCGTGCTTGGTGCGTCCCCTCCGGATGTTTCATTACAAGTTTATTGCTTACCGTTACAAATAGCATCCGGGTGAAGTGCTAATCCTTGAAGCTTTGGACACAATGAGGGGTAGGATAGGAGGGTCCACACTTCAAATTTAGCGCTATACTGCCTGAGGTCTCCGAGGACGTCCTTCCTTTCGAAGACCTCCGAAGTACTCATCCTTTCAACCTTAGCCTCACGCTCAAGGACCCATGAATTTACGCAACTGAATACCATTACCTGGGGATCTTCAAGGATGGCTTGCCCCTGAAGGCCTGGGATTCTTCGGTGTCTGGTCTTTTCCCTACCTTTGGAGATCACCGAGCGCAATAGTGCCTGTACCAAATCTTTTGAAAGGAGGAGTGGGAACAGCAAAGAGGCGATGTTGAGGGTCGTTTTTGGTGATAAGAGGGACGGAAGGAGGCAGGCACTGTAGCTGCGGTCGCATTTGAGTCCATCGGCGTAAATACGCTAAAAAGCGACGCTTTCAATTATTAGGGAGACCCCGGAGTTGAATTGCTCATCCATCCTATGTTAGAATACATCCAATCGCGAACAGTTCAGTAAGGTGCAATTTGATCCTCATCGGCCACCGCATGTGCACAGAGACACTCCTACTGTGAAGTGAAGCTGCACTTGGGGGATGGGTTCATCTTTGGCTGTCTGTTTCTCTGCCACTCTCAATACGTACATAAGAACTCGTTAGAGAACAGATAGGCATAGCGTGCCAAAATTTGCTATGCGAGGCGTGTTTTTCGCTTTTCTATGCATTTGGAAAGCGCATTACGATAACTTAATGTCTGCATTTGCGATGTGTGTATGCTTTCTTTCGTGCAGTTTCAACTTGGGTACCCTTGAAACTAGCTTTTAAGGTGCATACAGCTTTCGCGAGGATGATCTCTTTTTACTGACTTCCAGACTGATCCGTGAAGTTCTGGAAGGAGATATAAAGACTTAATTAATTTTAAAATCTGCACGTTTTGAAGTTATTTCACAATGAGCTCGATCACAAAATGCTTTGTTATTTGTATGCACTTACATATCAGCTGCTCTGATTACAGCAATCGTAAAAGCGCATATCGTGTCAGCAATTACGGTCCGTTTTCCAACTTTCTAGTTCATTAATTCTTCTTATCTAAAAGTTAAAACACCAAAGGAATTGCATACGAAGTTGTAGACGTGCCCGTTGTGGAATAATGCCCGTATACTACTTGTGTGTTATTTGCAATAAACGAGGGTTTAATATCATATATGCTGAACATAAACATAGAGTTGGCATTATAGCTGTACTTTCGAATGCAAACTAAAAGAAGTTAATGTTGCGTTTATTATACTGAGTATTGTGATGGTTTTTGAAAAGACACTTGGAAGGATTCTTCACTGTAAACCGCTTCAAAAACAATTTCATATTGAGAGAGGACTGCAATATATATATATATATATACATATATATATATATATTCCTCTCAGCATTTCCTTAAAAAATTCAAACGTAGTTATTTTTTGACGAACTTTGTAGTTCACTATGTTCAGATTTGCAGCTAGATAATGGGAAGCTTTTAGAGGGCCTTTTGTAGAATAGGATTAAACTAGAAGAGGTAAGTTTTATGGAAATGATGTTATTTCAGTGATCGGGTAATACTGCGTTTGGGTAACTCGCAGTTTGGCTGGAATTTTTTTCGAATTTTATGAGATTTTCCACTTTTCTATTGCTTGTTCATAAAAATTTCCGATCCCATCCAGTCAACGTTTTATCGCTTGATTGGTATTCAATTTTTGGAAAACCACAAAATCCGCCATAAAATCACCCTGCAAAATAAAGGGAGAAAGACTGCAGAGTGAAGGGTCATCTAGATGGACGAGCGATGGCCAACAATGAGACCTTGCGAAGGCCATGAGTGTGCGCTGTGCGACGCAGATAGGCGGAGACAGCATTGGGTGAGAGCGGTGATGTGAAACGAAGGAGGATGAAACGTGAACGCCGAGAGGCAACGAGGGAGCGCTTTCACCTTTTCATTACGACGTAGAGAATATTCGCTTGTTGGTCGGGAACTGTTTATATACGGTACTGTTGGAATAATGGACTCGATTTCTGTGGCAGCGAACCCCAAATTGCCCGTTTATGAGAATTTTATTACCTTGCGACGTTGTTGCTACAAAGTTTTCGAGACGAGGGCGCAGTCCGGCGTGCATTCGTTGCGCCACCCTCCGTTTTGTTGAGGGGGAGGGGAGGGGGTATTTGATGGGAAGAGGGTTGTTTGTGCTTAGTTGATACCTGTTACATTTTTATACCTCGTTGCCTGTATATTGTTAGAGCGGTATATTTTTTGCCTATATAGTAATGGTAACGAAAAGCTGATGAAGTGGTTTTACCAGGATTGAGTGGTTCCACAAATGGGTGAGCTACGTGCAGTGGTGATTGGGGGTAGTGGTGCGACTGGTTCTCGCCTTATTCGTCTTTTGGCCACCTGTGATGCATATCGAACAGTCGTGCTTCTCAACAGACGACAGCTTGAATTCGACCAGGAACCGGGAATGGAAAAAATTGTAAGTTTTTTTGTGTTAGTCAGTAATGCCATTTTGTTAAAAAAGTTTTGTTAAATAGAGCTAGCCTTTGGATTCATTTTCTGTTATTACTGGTAATAACAGTTTGACAGTATACCACACCATGGAATATGTTGAAGGTGAATCTTATCCTCAGGACCTTCCGAGTGTTATTTTCTTCCTTTGGTATTAATCGAGCTTACTGTTAAGTTGGTTTCTTCAGATACTTCAAATGTCGAATCCAAAAGTTGCACCTTTTTGAAGTCATCAGCTTTTATGAATAGGGACATGAAGCATAATTTTTAAAATGCTTGTAAAGTAACGGTGATCTGTGAGGAAAACCGCTGACAGTTAAGATGCGCAATGTAATCATGAAGAATGTGGAGGTGCCGAAAAAATAAGAAACCGAATTGAACGAGAATGAATGTTTGGAAGAACCGTATATTCACTTCAGTAGGGTTTATTTTGATAGTGCAAAAAATTACTTTATTACTTAATAATATTTCAATTCACTTTACTGCTTAATTCAATGTTATCGTTTTATCATTTTAACACTGCGTAATGTTTAATCAACTTCAGTTTAATAGAAACTCGATGCCTTAAGATTTACGGTTAATCGAAACAAGTTTCCTGTTTCCGGGAGCTGTTTGCAAGTCATTCAAAAATTTAGTCTTTTATAAATTAATTTTTTTTTCTTTTTTTTGAGATATCGGAAATAAAGAAAACGCAACAGTGCGTTTTTTTTTGATAGAAAAAAAATTTGAATTCGTACTGCGCTTACTATTAGACCTAAAAAGAGTTTCACTAACTATTTTTTTCTATCAGCGTATTGCAGGAGCAGCGTATCATAGACTTCGACACAATTACGGCCAATCATCAGAAAGAATTTGAGGGTGCATCTGTAGTGTTTTGTGCTCTTGGCACGACGCGAGCTCAGGCTGGAGCGGTACGGTTTTCTTGCACTTTCGCAATGTCGCTAAAACTTTGCATTCTTTGAATATGGGATACAAACACGGAGAGAATCTTTAGGCTGTAGAATGATATGATGAAATGTGGAGTTGATGCACTATGAATTATAGAGCAGAGCTGCTTAAACTTGCAAAGATGTAGGCAGGGAGAGCTGAAAGACGATATCCTTCTTCCTTCTTCCCCGCTTTCCCCTCCATATGCAAATTTTTGAGCACTGATTTGAGAAAAAAGGATGCAGGCTATGAGAGAGCGGGAAATAAAAGATCTGAACATCAACCCGAATCCGTCAGCCTTATCCTATTTGAGCATTGGCTCGAGTTTACCATCTTCAGCTTATCTCAGAAATTTCCGGGTCGCGCTCTTGCCGGATTGAAAACTGTAATACTACTCGAGGTCATATTACCATAGAATAGCAATGCTGTAGACCTTACGAGCCCTTTAAAATTTCCTCCAATATCTGTTGCATATAAATTTTCCACTAAAAAGTTTTATTAAAGGTTGGCTTCTATAAAGTAGATCATGATTACGTAGTAGAGTGCGCACGTGCTGCGAATGCTGCTGGAGTGCCACATTTTTGTGTGGTGAGTGCAAGTGGTGCCGACGAGAAGTCATCATTTCTCTACATGCGAACAAAGGTTTCTTGCAATATTTATCTGTTGTATTTTATGCTGAAAATATTTGCAAAATAGAGAAAGTTTTTATGACTTCAAAGACGGAATTTAATGATTTCTCAAAAAATATTTGTTAAGTTTTGTGAGAAAAATGTACATTCGATTATAGAGAAATACAAATTCAGCAGTACAATGTAAATTCATCTTGCCTCTAAGTTTGAGTAAAAACTTTTCGACTTGTTGGTGAAATTAAAGTTTTGATTTCTTATGATATGCTTAGGCACACAACGGACTTTTGCGCCATAATCAAGTTTATTATTTTTTCGCTTTTCTCAGTACGGGTTATATGCACAGGTGAAAGCTTGATCTGCTCTCAGAATCGAAACAACGATATGAAAGTTGCCACTTTAGCGATAGTTGTTTCAGCTATTAGAGTTGATAAAATATAGCACCCACTTCCTATTTTACTAACAAATGTTTGCCTGGATTCATCGTTTCTGTTCTTTTCTGCAGGGTGAAATGGAGCGTGACGTTAAAGCATTGGATTTTGCACATTGTACGATTGTAAGACCCGCATTTCTGGAAGGCACTCGTGATAAGCCACGATTCGTCGAGAGACTTGCTCACTTCGGACTTTCGCCTGTCAAGTTCTTCTTTCCTACTAAATTCACCATACCATTCGAATCAGTTGCTAAGGTGTGATCTCATTTATGTGTGATATTTCTTCTTCCCGTGAGGGTAATTTGTTGAGCCACTCATCGTTTTCGATTGTTTATCGAATTTAGACCCTCGGAAGAGTGGAAAGTGAAGGGGAGCCAGTGACACTTTGAAAGTAATATCAGCATCCCTTATATGAGAAGAGAAAGCCAGTCGAACTCCGGTGTCTGAAGTGGAATGGTCGGGAAGCATATGGGGCCGTGGCCTACCATCAGAGATAACTGGATTGCGGCTACGGAAATAGTAGGCAGGGGGTGGGAAGGGGAACGTCGAAAAGGTGTGGAACTGTGAGGAGGTATTAGTCGTGTCAGGTGCAATCGAAATTTGAAGGGTGAAAAGGATGGCCACACAGTTGAAAGAATTGATGTGCTGCCGCGAATTTTTGTGCGAGAAGTCTTTTTATATCGTCGTTTGCTTTGTTAGCTATGTCGTTCACAGTAATCTTCTGCAATTTCAGGCAATGATATATGAGTCGCTAAATTTGGGCGATCAGAAGCTTCGAATACTCGATAATGCAGAGCTTCATAAAGTGGCCGCACTTTATGATCAGAAATATTCACCGAAATCGAAAGGGGATGCGGCATCTTAATTGCTTCTGTCTTTCTCTTGCTTCGCTTCATTCTGTGTTCCCTCCTTTTTCTCTCTTTTTTATTTTTTGGTACGCTCAAAATACAATCTTATAAATTCCTTGATTCTGTTTTAATGCTTGTGTACTTTTTCTTTAATTCAAATCAGTTCACTTTTCCATCTTAAATGATCTTTGATAATTTGGTAAGTTATGTAATGCTGCTGTTTTGATGATTCAAGATACAGTATGGTAGTTGTGGGGTTTGTTAATGGGGCATTTCAAGTGTTCCTTATAAAATTCTGCCGAGGATACACTGTGTTTTGGTGAGGTTTTACGGGGGAAGGGGAAAGGGTATAGCATAGATTTTGTTGGGTTTCTCTGAAGATACAATCAAGTGGTGGGAGGGGGAGGGAGGGGAATTGTTCTAGAAGCTTATCTGAGCTAGTAATACGTTTCATTATGTAAATGTGACTAAAAGTCAACAGCAATAATATTTTTTGGAAACATTTTTTGCAGTTTTCAAATTGATTCGAAACAAAAAAGCATCGGAACATTTTGCCCTTTATGTTTTGTTATTTGCCTTTTTTGGGAGTGAAATTATGATTGGTCATTTGTTTCGTTTTTATATGGCATTCATTCACTGAATATTTTTATTTTAACTCTTGTTACGCATTTATGATCATATCGAATGTCTTATTTCACTGCTTCCTTTGCAAGTTTTACCTTTCGTTCAAAAAAAAACTTTTTATGACTATGTTTCCGATTACGTAAATACTGCAATCGTTTCTGGTCACAGGTTTGTCAGAACTTTTTATGGACATCATTACTGCTTTTATAGTTTGGCTTGAAAAGTCATCGTTATTACAATGATGAGATTGAATAAATCTTTTTTTTTTACTAAGATTTGGGGTTAAAAGTTCGCTGAAACATTAAGCAAGCGTTATTTAATATTTGATTGCTGTTTTACATTAGTTCTTTTATATGAGGCAAACACTCAAATAGGAAGCAGTCTTTGAATCTGAGTTAGATAAAGGCTGACTTTATCGACTTATACGCAGATATTTCATTGACTTTGACGCATTCAATTGTTTCTTCACGCTCGTACGGAAATCTGGATAGTGGAAATTTTTTAGTGCAACAAATAGGTATTGTCATCTCTTATTTCCGGTTTCGACGCTTGGAACATTTGAACATTTTCTTTAATTATGTATTATTTAACTTATTGGCCCCTATCCTTTGCTAAGGTGCTTTATGTTTCGGTGGAGGCGACAATCTTCTCTATCCATTTTTGCAACTTCCGTTTGTGTTGGCATTTCTTTCTTGAAAATAAAACTTGTTGAATCCAGTATTTTTCTATCAACTTCTTAGCATTTATTTTTAACGTCAAATACAAAACATTTGTTGGTGCTCACCAAATGAAATCATTCAATTTTTACTTACATCTTCGTGGGTGGTCTTCGTTCTATCGTTATATAGCAGAGTTGTATAGCTTCTGCAAGCGTTTCCGCCAGGAGAACATTAGAAAGTGGAATACGAACATTGTTGTTGAGATTGCTCATTTTATTTGATCGCGTTTTGCACTCTCCACCTTGTCCTTTCCCATTGTTTTTTTGTTCTGTATGGAAAATATTCGTCACTGTTTCAAAATTTAATACCTACTGCTAGTTTTTCAAGAAAAATTTGCATTCATTGATCTCAAAGAGTAGAAATCATCCATTGTCTCTGTTATTTCAGAGCAGTATGAGGTACTCTAATTGTAAGCACTCTCTCAATACAAGTCTATGCTCGATTAATTCTAAAAAGTAGACACCTCCCACTCCCGATCATAGAACCACCAAACGACGCGAACGAAATACTTCAGTACAGACCTCGTTGGCAGCACTAACCCGTGCAATAATACTGAACCATACTTATCATCGACATTCAACCGGTGTTGGCGAATGACCGATGGTTATCTCTCATTGAAGCAAAAATTACAGCGGTGAGTGCATTTGGGAGTGATTTGAAATAATGAAACAGATATGTCGTTTAATTGATAGGATACCAACTTATTAGCTGAGGTGATACACTAAAATTGTGGTACTTGTTTTGTAATGACTTATATTCCACTAAGACGAATGGAGGGTTTAGAAAAATTGCCTTACCTATTGAGTTTTTTATTCCCGAAAATGTAGTGAACATCTACGGAAAGTTTGTTTTTTATTAAAAAATTTCCAAAATTTTTCTTCAATAGTGGGATATTGATTAGTATAATTTCTTTTTTTTTAAAGTAAAATTCTCTTTATTTCCCATTATGACTCGGATTTTTTCAGGTCAAACCTGTTTCAGCTATTTGGATCTTTCAGCTATTTTCAGCTCCCTTTCAATTCTTTCCATTCCTATTTGCAAATCTTCGATAGCTTAATATAACACGCTCTAAGTTATACGAAATAAATGGCCTCCGAAATCCAGTAGTCCCACGTTCAATTTAATTTTTGTTTTTGGGCCGCATGAATATTGCCTATTATTTAAATTTTCATAGCAACTTTTACTGCACAAACTTGCTTACTTGTGTGGGAAATATTCATGTATGCTGATAGGGCAAACAATAAAAATACCTGCAAAAAATTCTGCCCCTCTAGCACAAACTTCCCATTTTAAATTCGTTAATCCAAAATTGCGATGAACTGTGCTCCTGTATTCACATTTCTCCTGCACTCACATTTTGCTTGTTTATGATTCGCTCCTTATGAATGATTCGTGTCGTTAATGATATCGTGAAAACAGCAACATATAACTGTTTCATTGGATTGCAGCCTTAAACTTACACCACTCATGTATAGATCAAAGATCATGCTGTAGAAATGATCTCAGCTCAAACTGTTTTGACCCTTATGCAGAATATGACAAGAGGGTGTGTTTAGCAGGCAAAGATGTGGCATGTTGTGAACTTGTTTTTAGTATTCAACGATTAGTAGAAGGTAGTGGGCACTCATCATTCACCAACTCCTTAGACATTTCCTGTTTTATTACAAACAGCAATCTTTAACTTCACCAGCAATAAATCATCGCTGTGTTCATTTATATTATAACACTAGTTTTATATATCTTTGAAATGACGGGACGAACACTTCCTTTTCTTTCTTTCTGAACTTTTTTGGGAGTAAATAGTTAACAAATTTTTGGTAAACTAAAAAATTTGTAGAAATTTCAAGATCCTGAAAATGAAATAACATTTCTGGATTTTTTTGAAAGAAGTAACTCTTTTAAGACGAAACAATTGTGAACTTTTGGAGGAGTTTTTGAAAAAAATTCTACTTTGAGCTTTAAAAACAATCAATTTCCAACCGTCGAGAACCTTTTTAGGCAAATAACGAGAAAATAATTTTACCGTGTTTATAGTGAACAAAACAGAAGCAAAAAATATCTTTTCTGATTTTAAAATATTTATGGGTCAAATCTTATTTTTTAATAATTGCGTTTTTGTTACGAAATTCTCTCAAAATAAGCGGTTACCTTCTTGAAATGGATATTAATCTGTTGTAATTTTATTTAGTCACTTAGTTAGTCTTTAAAAATACAAATAATTTTCCACAATTTTTGCGATTTAAAAATTAACGATAAAATGCCCTTTGGGAACAAATCAAGAAGAATGTTTATTTGTTGTTCACTATGCTTTTCACTCGTTACCTAAGTGATGTTTTTGCACATTTTTCTGTTATGATACTGCGCTATCTATAAACATTGGGGTATTGGTGAGGTTTTGAACTACACAGTCGCAGTAATATATTCCTCGTTTTCGAATGAACGGAAAGAAAATTTCAAAGCTGAATGGATTTTTCCACATGTTCCTTCCGTTCTCCTCCTCAGAAAAAAAAAACGCAAAATGACCTTCCCTCAGTGAATGTTACCTGAAAATCCGCTTTTTCCACTTCTAGTTAATTAAACTCTTTTCTGCATCGGGAATACTGGCACGCTGGGGGTCCTGGAAAATATTGTTCATTACCTATTACTATTTTATAACGGATTGTTCGCTTCATTTATTGTATTTTGATTTTATATTCCGCATCTTCCAGTTCTTTTGCGGCTGGGCTATTTTCACCCTTCAAAACAATATTCCACATTTATTCTATAAACAGCAATCGAAGCTTGTTTTTCTACCTCATGGCTATGCGTTTCAAACCACAGTTATTGCATAAAAGTGTTTCAATTTTTTAAAGATCTCTATTTCGATGCAATGGGCGCTTTGTTTATTTTCAGTATGAGCATAGGTTCATCACATTCTCTATTCTGTTGTCATATAATCCTTCAGTGAATATCAGTTTAACGGCATCAACCGATCGTCTATTCAATCAATAATCGTATTTTAACTTCACTGATCTTTGGATTATCCTCACTGTCAATTGTTCCCGCTGCGTGTGATATTTACGAGTTCATTCTTACGCTTGCTCAGTGTAACACGATGGCAGAGTTCTCATTGTTCGGAGTTGCAGCCACAATCGTTCACTTAATTGTGATGAGCTTGTTTTGGTGCCAGTTTTTCACTTAACTTGTTTTCGTCGTTCCATTGGAATTTTAAACCTATATAGATTTCACCCTTTATTTGCAGGAAAACACCTGTTCCTATAGCAAGTAGTACAGGTAGAGGAGTGATCGATGTGTAATTCGTATAGATTAAGGGCTATATGGTGCAGACATGGTACAGATGAAGGGCATTATATTCTAATGTGTTAAATTGTACGTAAGTACAAAAGCGGTGCATCGGTCGAAGTTTCAGTCCGCAGTTAGATCAATTTATCGAACCGTTTTATTGTTCATACGACAAGCAACGACCGTTGCTGGTGTCACCACGATGCCGCTTGAGTTCAGACTTCGATATTTCCCCAGAGAATTAAAGTTACCCTAGCCAAATAGTTTTCAAGGAACAATTCCTACTTCCGAAACCGACTTCAGAAACAGTTGCGTTTGAAGCCTCTGTCTTATTGAATTTGAGAATCTTTAAGCACCCCGCGTCTTTATTCGTAGTTATACGTATATGATTGGCCAAAAGGCATCGTTTTTAAAAGGATTCCTTTTTCGGACGCAAATATTTTCACTAGTATCTTTATCAGTGGGTTATATTCAACCGCAATAGAGGTGTCTCTTCATTTCGCATTCACATTTTCGACTGTTTCATATGGCATCCGCGTGACCAAATCTATTTTACTAGACACTCTCTCTACTTTCTCTTCTTATCACTTTTATCAGCTCATTTTCACGTGTTTGCATTGCAGACTGTCACATTCGTTTCCTTGAATTGCTTTATTGAATGTCCCTAAATTGGCCACCTCTATTTCGTCTTTTTATTCCTTCCTCGCCCTATCCTTCCTTCTCAATCCTCTTCTTCTTGTCCTTCCCTCATAACCACCCATTTTTCCTATATGTTCGGATTGACATCGTTGAACAAAAATGTTTAGTGCTAAAAGTCAATTTTTTTTTCTATCATCAGTGCTATTCATAACTTACCGCACGTTCGTCGTCAAAAACATTTCTGGTCATCTTCTAGTACTTTTGTGTATTCAAACTGTGCTTGCAGCTTGCAATATGTAATCCTCCAAGCAGTCTACTTTAGTCGCTTTCAATGTCTTCGTTATATCGTTATTAGAACTGCATCAAAACCCCATTTGCAGTTCTTAAATCCTGGAATTCCACTCGTTTTTGGGTATCTAGCTCCAGGTTTATTGTTTAGATATGTGCGAGAGGATTGCAGTGGAATGTCGTAATTTTGGCGTTCTCAGGAGTTTCGATTTTTGAGAAACCTTTTCTGGTGCTGCCCCAGTGGCTGCCCAATTATTCAAGGTGCATTCTTTAGCGATCGAACGAAACGAGCTATTTTTCTTGTTTATAACGTTTACTTAATATATTTTACAGCAAGCAATAAAACATACAGCATCGAGCAATAAGATGCAACCAGTTTATATCGTTTACTCGGTACAATAAATTCATTTATTGATCTATTAAGAAACGAAGATAATTGATGCATTAAGTGTGACTTAATTCGAGAAGAAATCCAGCTTGAGGGGAGCATGCTTCAAAGGGTTTACTGCAGACTAACTTAAGATTTCGGAGCTGTAAAAACCTGAGCAGAGGGAAAGTTCGATACTTCTTATTTGCGAATGATGAGGTAGGGAGAGGCCTTCCAGAGATTTGAAATTTTTCCGAAAATGTGTGAAAATGATCGGACAGCGAGTTTACTTGACCTCTACGCTCAAAATTGTTCGGGTAACTAGTAAAATTCATAGTTAACGGTTTTCGAGCATATTGGCATCGACTGTTTATGAACTCGGATCACTGGACAGAGGTTGTTGATCTCGTCGACCGACATCGCGTGAAACTCTTCTGATCGCGACTAAATTCGTGCACGTTGTAACCTACGTTTCTGAAGTAGCAATTTGAACACTTCTTGGCCAGACGCAGTTATAATGTCTAAAGGCTTCCTCATAGGCTGGTTTTCAACTAGTGAATCGGCAATCACATAGCCATAATAATATCGAAACCGAATCCTCTAAGCTCAAATATTTCGAGTTTCACAAATTGATGCCACTCAAATCAGCCACCGTTAGCTCTGCAGCGAGATGCACGAGCTCTTTTGATTGATCTGCGTCAGTAACTCTCAATTGCATTTACAACTACAAGAACAGTAACTGAGATGCAAACTAACCGTGTGTGGTAGATTCAAGTAAACAGAGAACGAAAATCCCAAATATGTTTAAAAAGGCATTCATATCACAGATGCAATAGATCCTTGGCGTTAAATTCGCTTCTACATGAATGATCTTATGAGGACTCGATTTTTGATGCAGCACTTGAAGGAGGAGTATGATCTGAGAAAGAGACAGGATTTGAAGGGAAATAGGATTTGAAAGAGAAATACGAGTTGAGAAAGGGCAGAATCTGAGAGACAGTTTTTGAGAAAGAATTTTCCCCAGGTTCACAACTTTTCTTGCCTCACAGCTAATCTATTTAGGTCACAATGTTCTTTTTAGGTCTTTGAAATCATCAAATCATACATCACCTTAAAACAGCCTCAGGCAATCGAGGAACTCAAGTTCGAGTTGGATGTCACAATAACTGTTTTAATCGTCGGACGTGTGGTGTTTATTGGAACTAATTTTAGCGGATCCAACTAACAAATATTTTATAGAACATCGATAGCATTAGTGACGTGCGTTATTCTCAATTTTTGTACCGTCAAAGTTTCAGTTGTGAATACATCCACAACAAAGTGATTGATCTATGAATGAAAACGCTGTTGTAAGTGGACCATTCGGAGTGCCGGCCTTTATAAGGGTAATGCCTCTCTCTTATGCTGCAATCGCGTGGAATTTTATTCGTGAGCATTGATGGAGTTACAACGGTTTCAGCCGATAGAGTCAGAGGTCTTTAATGCCGAAGTATGCGTATTGGAAGGTGTTTATATGCGTGCTTCGCTGTTTATATGGCAAAAAAATTCATTTTCACAAGACTTTCATGTTCATAGCCAGCAATCTTTATTTGCACTGAGTAACCTGAGACTGCAGTAGTTGACGAAGCACAAAGTAGTCTTTTTTGTCAAATATCAGAGTTCATAGTAATTATTAGACCCAATAAAGAAAGTGAAATCGCCATTGAGGAGAGGAGATTTTCGTGGTGCAAACGAGGGAATACTGCGAGGAGATCTTTCGGGAAAGTTTCCAAGGTTCAATACTTAACAAAGACCATGGAAACATGCGGCAATAGGGGAGAAATTTGAGACCTGTAAAACGGAAAAAGGCGCGGAAAGGGTCATTGGCTGAAACCGCACAGGAGATTTAGCAAGACCACACAATAACTGGAGAGGAATGTCGCACTAATCGTCACAATTTGTACTTTTGCTTTCCGCTTAATTGATTAACAAATTTCATGAGTAAACCACAAGTAGTGAATATGCAAATGATGCATTCATATAGTAAATAGTCCGACCGCACGCGTAAATCTTCCGTAAAAGATTCATTTTCTCGTAATCAGAGCGATTTAAAATGTATGTAAAGTTTTTCTGTTTCTAACTATCTACAGCTTCTTTCAAATCGGAGGGGTCAAAATGAAAGTGCTCAACTTTTGGCGTACGGTTAAATCCTAGAAGTTTTGCAGCTTTAGTCTTAGTGGTTCCGGAGCTGAAACTACCGGGAAGGCAGACATACACATTCACAGATACAGACGTGGCTCGTCATATTATTCCTTTGCTTTGTGAAGCAACAATGGTGGGTGTTTATTTAACAAGGCGCATAAAAGGATTGAAAAGCAATTCGAATTCCTGTGACAACTCGAGCTAGACTTTAAATATAATCGACTCGATTAAATTTTATTTCCAACAGCTCCTCCTCCTACTGAAATTAGAATCTTCCCAAAATTCGAAGGCTCCCGTTGATAGGCGTTCTCGAAGGTGATTCGAAGAGCATCGTAATTTGTGAATCCCTCAAAATCGGGAGTCACAGAAGACGTTATTTAGCAAGTAGCATGGGGCCAGGTTGCTTGCTATAAAACATGTCGCACTTCCAACAAAGGCGGTTTCAAATTTGCTGCTTTTGATATTTCTTTTCAGGTTCCGTAGTGTTTCAATAACCGTCGTTTAATTAAACAGAAAACTTGGGCCTACCTCAGAAATGCATTGATAAATTCGAAAGGTTGAGCGCATAATGTGGAGAATTCCACATCCGCATAAGAACCTGCGAGAGTCAGCATGAAAACTTTCCGAAGGGGAAGTTCCTAATTAGCCTCCATTGAGTAAACGATATAAGGAAACCTTGTTCCCATTCCCTTGTCCACTAGGAAGTCACATTCCAACAGTAGAGAAAATAGCTTATAAACCTTTCTTTCAGATGAAGTGTAATTACTCGTTCAGACAAAAAAGCGGCAAAGCTTGTCCCTTTCCTGTGTAAGAAATTGAAAACGGCTTTTATAGAGGCTTTTTGCTGAAGCATTCATCACTATGAAGAATGGCATTTTTTCATACACAACTAATTCCACTATTTTTGTGCATCACTGCAGCACTTGTAAAAAGTGTTCAAAATTTACGAAAAAAGAACTTTTACAATTTTGAAGGAAAGAAAATTGTATAAATAAGGGGTAAATACTATGTTCCACTCCTCATTTATGCTCCACTTTTTAGTGATATAATCTATAAATATAAACGAACACAATATACCCTTCCTATAATCTAATGAATTATCTGAAGCGTTCTTTCTGGAAAAATGCGTAGAAAAAGATTGTCAATCAATGCTATCAGAATCATTGTTCACGTGAATAGCCATAAGCATTGCTGCGAGAGTTGAAAAAAAAACGACAGCGGCTGAGCGCCCCTCCACTTGGTTTGAAAACTAGTGAACGTTGCTCCATGAAGATTTTTTGGGTCATTGATTATATGATCTGCGTCACAAATAAAACATTCTATTTGTTCATTTAAAATAGCGTTGTGCTGATAATTTATATTTCTTTTCTCCTAAAAACGACCGACATAATATCTTTCATAGAAAACTGAAGAAACTAGGAAACCTTTGATATACTTGTATCAACTCATATAGCAATTAATATTTTCACTTATCAGTTAACTATTCAGTAAAAGACTTAAAGGATTTTATTTTTGAAGCTTAGATTTTTGAAGCCTAGATTCACACAGATCAATTCATAAATTAAACCAAATTAACTGCTATTAATGTATTCAGTAGTTGTAAGTTCATTTTCTTACTTCAAATCATGGCAGTAATAAAGAGTATTATATAAATTGGACGGTTACAGAGTGAGACTGATATATTAATTGCCGAGCCATTGCGATCACCCACTTCGGCACTCATCTATAGTGAGCCAGCATTGGTACCTGACGATGAGGGCGCTTACACTGAAACCACTGTGCCTGTATATGAACAAAATGCAGCACATCCACTTGATGCAGCACTACCTTCAGATGCACTCAAATCACATGTCACTAATATGAGTGAATATGCAAACGACAAGAGGCATAAGTAATTGATCACTTCTGATATAATTTTTTTATTTAGTAGTCAAATAATTTTTGAATTATTCGAGAAATATTTCATTTGCCTTGCTAGTTATTACCGGAAGTATTCGACAAACTTGAAATATTTTCCCCCGAAACGTCCTTCTTGAAAATTATGTCGTAGTGCCACAAGAGGCTTTTTATTAGAGACCAATTTTATAGTACCGCTTTCATATCTATTTAAGAAATATCGAACTGGAAATATTTCTGTGTAAAAATCACAAGTTTATAACTTGCTGCTTTATCAGCTTTTCAGCTTTCCTGTTAAATAGTCAATAAATAATTTGCAGAGCGTAAAAATCGAAAGCTTCTTTCGTTCATTTTAAGAAAAACATTCGAGATGCGTTCATTGGAATTTCCAATTTGAGCGGATCAATTTCAATAAATAACAATTTTATTCCCTTGCACTCAGTTGTTTCTCTCTATTGATAACAATCGAAGTGAAAGGATATCATTTATGAGAGGGAATCCAAGAGGATTCATTTTATGAGTTGGAAGCAAAGTTTGAGATAACTAAAAACATCAAGCCAATTAAAATTGGATTCTTTTGCAAAATTATATTATTGACTGTGAAGATTGAATTCAAAAAATTCTATTCACTTTTATCTATGACTATTATTTAGCAATGTAGAGGAACGCTGTACAAGCGAAGTAGAGATTAACGCTCAGCATTATCGAATTCAGAAGCAATATAAAGCGTCACACAGAAGGAAACGTCTTACTGATATCGATTTCGAAGGTATTGATTATGATTGTATCTGAATAATACAGCTGCTACTTCATACTCTTATGAATGCCAACTTATTCTGTTCTATTCTATTTCGTATTGAAACTGAAACTTGTCTCTCATACAAATTTCATTTACAACAAAACTGATCGAATCCATGGTTTATGAAATTGCTTCATTGAGAAACTAACTCCACTAATACTCAACATCCATGCATTCCAACTCTATAACTAAATTTTGCATTTTCTCTTCACTGAGGTAATTCCTGTTACGATAAAGTTAACCCTTTGCTTAATTATCTTAGGATGTGGTTTGCTGTAAAAGATCCTTGGCTATGGTGTTGTATTTTAATTTTTAATATGACTATTGCATCATCTTTCAGTATAAATTGCGAAGTTCTAGGTATATTAAACATTATCGGTGGTTGTAATATGTGGCAAATGATTATTTATGTGATGATCTCAGCCCAACAAGTACCACACGCAATGTTCAACCTGAATGTCGTATATATGATGTATCAACCGGATCATTGGTGTAAGGTAATGGCAGTGGTCAATTTATCACTTATTATTATCGTTGAAGAATTTTGAGAATTTGTGTTTATATGACGGGAGTGTGGACTCATCTCCTCTCTTAAAACGAATTTTCTCACCTGGGCGGCTGAAGCGGTGCTCCGATAAGCGAGCAGCACACTTTACAGGACATAGCAGAAAACTACGCGGCTAGAGAAAATGTTTGGTACTGTAATACGAATAGTGCGGTTGCACTTCGTGGAAAGAACTTGATTTCTGACATTTCTTCAGAGAGAAATGCTCAATTCTTGAGTCTCTATTTCCTGTTGTGATCGAGCTTTATTCAACAGACAGATATAAATATCCGCCAGCCATCTTTGCAGTGATAGTAGATGGCCATTTTAACATTCCCGGATGACTTCCTAAAACATTTCAAAGGTTATGAAATATTTCAGTGATTAAGGAACATTGTCTCTAATTTGTTTCAGTAGTATATTTGTTGTTTTATTA
Source organism: Baylisascaris schroederi (assembly GCA_006503575.1). Lineage (NCBI taxonomy): Eukaryota > Metazoa > Nematoda > Chromadorea > Rhabditida > Ascarididae > Baylisascaris > Baylisascaris schroederi. The sequence goes on from QEWY01000952.1 coordinate 1,130,033, forward strand.
TCACTGTCTTGATTTCCAAGAGTTTAGTTACTTTTAAGGAATTAAACGATAATAATTTTAAAAAATTCATAACTGTAACTTAACACATCACCGTTTTTGTAGATTGAAGGTTTCTCGAAGAGTTATGTGGAACAAAACATTTCAATGGGTATCGGCTGGAGTTGGGATGCTGTTCTTAATTCGAGTATTGCATTTCCTTATGTATGCTCCCGTATTTTCATTTATACATATTTTCATATATTTTTAAGTCTATACTTAATGAATATATTTTAATAAGTTTAATATTGATACGTTATAGATAGAAATAAACAACTGATGATAAATTAGTCCCTTTAATGTTGAATTGAGAGTTTCTTCATGGAAAATTGATATTCACCCATACGGAGCAAATCACTGTAAAGAGTGGAGCAAATTTTTGTTCATTATCTCGGATTTTGGGATGAAATAAAATTTTGAGAGTTATTTGAAAGATTCAATAGGAATGAAAAATTTTAATTTAAAAGGACGCTTGTATTATAATTTGAAGCAATGAACATATCTTCTACAACTTCCTAATAAAATTCAGTCGCTATTACTTCAGTGTTGACCATAATGAATCAAAGTGCTTAATGCACAGTCAACGGTTCAAATCTTTAAGCATTGATTTATGGAAACTGCGAAAATTACCTTTGAAATTGGTAAGGTTGAAGTGATTCCCGTAAACAAAGAAGCGAGCTGAGTAATCGTTTAATAACTTTATTCGCTGACTTCTTCGTGCTTCGCATTCAATCTTTCGTTTTGAATTTAAACTATTAACATATGAATGTTTTTATCTACTTGTTCGATCACTTCAGTGTCCCTAACTGTGTCTGCAATCCTTTAAAGTAGGATCCAAATGGAAATTTGCATATTTCTCGATTAGTCAAAAGCAGACTAAGGCTGAAATTTCAGTATTGCGATGGACATCTTTCCAATTGCTGAGCATTTACTGATATGAAAATTCAAGACGGTAATTTGAAGGTACCGAATCAACAACGTGGAGGTAAACAATGGCATGAGCAATGTCACTATTATGATCGTGGTTATGAACGGTATCGTGAATATATTCGTATGAATTTTTCTGATGCTGAAACAGCTGCTAAAAACGATTTTGCAGTACTCAGAAGATGCGAACAATGGGACTATGATAGATCGGTACGGAGCGCTTTATTCGATGTTTTTCCTAGTGAAATACTTGAGTATTGCAGTGAAAAACTTCTTTTCAAGAGGTTTCTTGAAATCTGCAAATTCGACCGGTGGGCACCGCACCGTTTTCCACTCATTTCAGTCGGTGATTGAATGACTGATGAAGTGCAGTCCATTGCATAGGCTTAATAGTAAACCTGAAACGAACTAAGCGATGACGATGAAAAATAAAATTATTGAAACGACTGAAGTGACCATATTTTAAGGACTGCCGGAATCTGAGAAGTCGAACTGATCACGTGGTGCATGCCCCTCCCACTCAACTACTGATTCAAACGCATGAACGTGGGCGGGTAGTTGTCAACAGCTCCATCGGTAGACGGGTTGACCAAAAATGTTTTGATGATCAAAAGCTGACGATCGGAAATCGCGGGAATGGACCGTTTCGTCTTGCCGAATTTGCAGATTGCTGGATCGCATGAACTCTGTTTGGTTTATGAAAAGCCTTTTCAGATCCATTTCTTAGGTAAATTTGTCGGTCATAAGATGGAATGGTAAATATGATTGAAAGAATGTCATAATTTTCAAGGTACGGACGTGAATTCAGTCTGCTATGAGGACGTAGTAAGATTCATGCTTCCTCCACATGGCTGCTACTTACATTCCTCGCTGTTAGCAAAATCCCTTCTCAACAGTGGCTACAGCCTAATACGTTCCGTGAAGCGATACTCGACAAGTGCACATGCCACTCATATACACAGTGCATATACAGATATAAATGAAGGCACAGCCAGACGCATACACACAGAAGTATCCTCGATTCACAAAACCAAAGCAGTTTCCACCTATAAGTCTCATCTTTCACTCACACTATTTCAGCAATTCAGGTGATGCTTTTTAGGTAGAAACTCATATTGCGTTGAGGAAGTCCTGTCTAATTACTAATGTACAGATGTTGTCTCAACAGAGTAGAATTGCGTCTGCCAGCAAGTAATGTTGAAGGTAATGAAGGAAACGGTGGTCACACAATGGCATCGTGTCTGTGATGACAATTGGAGTCGGGCTCATGTCCATTTGTCCTATTCACTTGGATATGTAGCCGGATGTATGCTGGGCGGATTCGTTTCCGATCGGTATCCAACTGCTAACGCATCGTCTTATCGTATCAGTAGCTTCATCCTTAATGCTTGATAAATAGATTTAATTAAGAAAGAAGCGGCCATTTGGGCACCTTCCGAGATTAGATTATTGAAATATTAGATGAAAAGAATTCGCTGACTTGATTCATAACGGTTTTTTAAAGTTCCCAAGTAACTTTTTTGGTACTCCCATCTCTTACGTTGTATCGACGCTGCAAATGCCAAAAGCATAGTTCACAGCACAACAACTAATGTTGACGCTTCTAAAAAATAATTTCTTTGGTGTAAATGTTTGCCGAGTCTTTAAAGTACTCAGTCTTTTTTCATAAGAGAACATATTTCTTTCCTGTCAAAACTAACAACAGTCTTTTAGCCTTTAAAAAATTTTGGAGGATATATTCGAAGTAAAACAAAATTTATGAAAATAAGAATTATTCCATTTAATTATAGAGGTTTTTTGAATTGTTTTATGCGATAATAAAAATACCTCAAATCAAATTTATTTCGTCAGTAAACTTTTATTATCTTTGACAAAAGAATTGTTTTGCTAGTGTTTTCTTTCGAAATATTAGGAGGTCATTCGGTATTTATGCAGACAAATTCGATGGTATTCTTGCGATGTCTGTAACCGAATACCGAAATGCAGTTTTATTTAAATAATGCTTCGTTTGAGGTATGGAAGGAAGACGGCAATCTACGGCTTTGGAATATTGTCTTCAATTTTCGGCTTTTTGCTTCCGTTCACAAAGGAGTTTGAAGTGTTCCTTGGCGTGCGTTTCTTGGGTGCCGTATGCAATGAGGCCGCGGATTTAGCCGCATATGTTATGTGCATGGAGATCACAGGTTCATCTGCGATCATTGTTTCTCTTACACTAATTGCTGTTTCATTTTAAAGGTGTGAAATGATATCATGACTGGCCAACTTTCTTTGTAATCCTACCTGTTCGCGCTAGTTAAAAATCGTAAAAACTCCTACTCTAGCCGTGCTATTAAAACATATGTGTCTCAGTTGCTACTCCATTTGTAATTTTAATAGAAAGGCAGAACTCTCGAAATCAATAAAGAGTTCACTCTGGAACGTTATATCGTTGAAAGGAAGAACTTGAATCAGGAAATAATGCAAGTGTAAGATAATGTGGGGTCCTCATAAAAACATGTCTAGTGCCCGGTAAATACCTTATTTCTTTGTGATTGATTGAATTTTTTGTACATATGATAACGGACATCCAGCCAAATATAATGCTTCATTTACGGATCACAGAGCCCGTGCCGTAGGCCTATTTCATCCTCGTTTATACGTAATGGGAGAACATATAAGTGAGTATGAAAGTTTTCAAGAACTCCCACAACGTGAAGAGGGTACAGGCTAGAGAGCTATGGTATGTTGTGGAGGTGTTAATTAGCGTAATCATCAAAAAGTAATAAGAGTTGCCGTGTTGAAGCGCCTTAGCTTAGCAGGTGCTAAATCGGAGGGTGCAAACCCAAAACTTGAGGATGCGGCAGGTGAAGTTCAGGCAAGGTTAAATTTAGGCAATCTCAAGATAAATTACAAATGAGACTGAGTGTTATAAGCAATGCAGAGATTACATTTCAGGTGTGAAATACAGATCGATTGTTGGTAGCTTACTGCAGGCACCTTGGGCATGTGGATATGCATTCCTCGCATTGGTTGCCTATCTCAGCAAGTCGTGGTACACCACTCAGGTGCTCTATCTCACCTTTCCTTCATACCTGTAACGAATGTTTCGTTTAAATGTTTGCAGGAAAGTGTAAATAATCTATTGCTTTCAGATCATAACTGTTCTTCTACACACGGGTGCGATGGTTTTAATCCACTTTTTGCCGGAATCACCTCGTTGGCTTATCGTTATGAATCGAGTCAAGGAGGCCGAAAGGATCATTCGACGGGCTTGTCATCTCAATAAAACATCGTTACCTTCTGATCTTGGCTTGGTTCGTCTTTTCATCATGAACTATCAAATTACCGCAATAATCAAGAACTGCTTTAAATAATTTTTACTTTATTAAATGCAAAAACTAATTCGATGTTTATGCAAATGCTAATGTCGCTATTTGCTAAGTTGAAATTCTAATCTTGAGAATAAGTTGGAACTGAATAAAACCTCAATCTTTGAGATCCTTAGTAAGGCAGTTCGGTGGATATATTTATTCCATCAATATTCTCTTAAAAGGTTCAAGGGTTTCAAATAAAAATCCCACTATAATGAGTCGTTGAAAATTCTGTGAAATATATCCTTTTCAAGAGAAATGAAGTAAACTACGTTATTAAGGTGCGACATGCGGAAAAACAAAAATGGTTGAAGAATAACGAGCGACCGCATTTTTTACTACTATTTATCTCAAGTGATCTCAGAATTCGCTCTGTCCTCGTGTTTATTGTCTGGATTGCAACTGCACTCGTCTACTATGGCCTCGTTATTGCACTCTCCGATCAGGCACGTTCAATACACTTACTGCAGTAGAGACATTAATTATTCTTCACACAAACTCATTTGTACAAATATTCGCTGAGTCAGCTATACAAAAAATAGATCTTACCTAGGCATTGGAGTGTGCTATTCGTTTGACAGTTTTTATTTGCATATATCATGAGGTAGTGTTGAGTGGGAATCGAAAAAACACTGCAATTCCCAAATGGTTCCCCCAGCTTTCACCTCACTATCTTAGGTTTTGCTTTGAAAATTAACGATTCTAAGATTTCCACTTTTCCGCATTGTTGCTTCTAGATACATCTGTGCTCAGCCTAAATACCGCATCTTATTTTATAGTGATGGTTATTTTATATTGCAAATATGTGTGCTTTATGTGCCCTTCATAAGATATTCTTTTAGGAGATTTCAATCACTGATCAGTAACTATCAAAAGGCCATTAGACAAGCAAAGAGGATACTTTTCGAAGGGTAGCGGACAACTATTCGAAAAGGAAGAGTAAATGAAAAGTAGTTTTCAAATTATGAGTCGCACTATCGGGCTACAATTAATTCCATGCAGAGTGAATGAAAATGTGTTTAGTCATCACCCGGTCGGTCGATGTTCGTTGGTAATTTTTTCCTCAATAATGCAATCGCCGGTGCTATTGAACTGCCAACTTTGATGGGATGTGTTTATCTTTTACGATTCGGCAGGAAAAGGTAAATATCGCTTCAGGATCATTACAAACGCGGCTAAGAGAAATCTGTTGTTGGATGTATTTAGTCGAGATAGGATATGCCCGAAAGCGGTCTTTGTACTGATAACTTCTTATCCAAATAATATAGATAAGCCAACTCATCTTCCTAGATATATCTGCCAAATACCCTCGAAGGTTGCATTGCATTACATGGTTACTTACTGTCTATTACTTCTAATAGATCAATTTCCTAAGTAACACATTGAGTAGAAATGGCCCTGTTTGAATCCCCGCTCTGAAATTGTGACATTGTTTCTAGAGATTTTTTGTGAGAATCGAATTTTGGGAGAGCTCACTGTTGACGGTTTTATGTAGATCACTTTGTTCAATTGCGATTGTAGTGAAAACGTGCAGAGGAAATATGCTGAAGCGTGTTGTGCGTGTTGTGGAGTGATATTCTTCGGCCTTTATTGGATTACTCTTCTTCAAATATTTTGTTGTAGGTCGCAAATGATAACACTGATTGGAGGTGGAACACTTATTGGTATCGCGATTATTGTGAGCACACGACAACACACAACGGTAATCATTTAACCATTGAATTTTTACTGCTGATTTTTTAGAGATGGAAAAATGTTTTATGCGTTTATGACTGCGCGAAAAATGTCTATGAAACATTATTGCAGTGTCGACCTAAGCACTCCTTCTTCCCTCTCTCCTCACCTCTATCCCCCACCCTTCTCCGTCCCACCATCTCCCATTTCTCGCCTCCCCACCCTTCCTCCTTCCCTTCCCACCATTCTTCTGAGAGAACACATTTCTATTTGTTTTAACGCTCATTCATATCTCTTCAAGAGAATGCTCCATCAGTGCCATGCACGAAACACGATGAAAATCGACTCTTTTGAAATTGAAATTCCCAAACATACAAAACGCTCGCTGCATGTTCTGTAAGAAATATTCCGCCACCAGCATGCAAGCAATAATTGCTTAATAAATACAGCACGATCCATTTCTATATGCACTGAGCATATAGCATGATCTAGTCCAGGACTATAAGTCACAGCAACCCTTATATAGTTCAACTTGCGCTCTGGTGATGCAGTAATTGGAATATTGATCGCGCACATGATCAAACACCGCAAAACAATCAATTCCATCATAATATATGCATGAAGAATGCAAATTTAGAGCTCTCCCATCAGTGATAATCAAGTGAATGCATCCTAACCAGTAGACGATTTTCTACTGCAATTGTGGGCCCAACTCAAAGCTGATACAACCAACTACTGCAGCTTTAAAATAACCACTTTGCTTCTGTAATCTGAACTGATTGAACCTGCTACTGTGAAGATATTAACCCTTTTATAGCAACGCTTTATGAAGAAAGCCAATCGTAGAATAAGAAAACTCTAATAGTTTCAGCCGCTCGTATTTCCCTGGTTATGAGAATGGGATTTGAAATTGAAGGAGAAAAAGTTTTATTTAGCGACATCGATGAGATCAAAAATATACTGCAAATGTAATGATTAAATATCTACTTCTTCAGATGTTTCAATGAGTAATAACAAGCAACGGTGCAATCGAGTTCCACACCTTCGATAATTTCACACATTTGATATCCTCATATCGCATCTATCATAAAAATCAGCTAATTCATCCACCTGATTAACGAATAAACTGCCAAAATTTATTTCAGTTGGCATTAGTATTTATGTTGGCTGGTAAAGTATGTATTCAAGGCGCTTTCAATATTTTATATATCTTCACTTCGGAGCTCTATCCAACAATTATTCGCAACAGTGCTGTCGGAGTTTGCTCGATGGTGAGTTTTTTTTGTTGGAAATACGATATCCTTAGTCGAGGGTTCTTACAAAGTAATCGTTGTAACATTTGATATGTTGAGATGAAGCATGTGCTGTATGCTAAAGCACTAGATTAATTCTTTCATGAATTCAGCATAAAATTGTGTTACCATATACAGATTTAAACACACCTCCCCCTCCCTCCATATCGACTACAATTAACGTTTCTAGCTTTCTTAGCAGCGCCGACCTCAGATGGCTTCTGGGTATCCGAGGTACATAGCCGTTTAATTCACAATCACTGATGTTGTATTGTTTCATTCATTAAACTATGACTTATGGAAACAAGGAAAGCGTCACTTCAGGTCTCACGTATGGGCTCGGCTGCTTCGGGTTATATTGCGATCCTTTCCGACGTTACGCTGCCAATTGTGCCAATGCTCATATTTTCGGTATTTTCATTGGTGGCCGGCTCATTGATAATGTTTCTCCCTGAAACACAAGGACTACCACTTCCCGATACAATTTGGGTAATGCGCAACTTCATAACTTGTTCTGTAAAAAAAAATCTTAGCAAAGGTGAACAGAAATCTATATTCTTTATAATGTTTGAAAAACATTGAATGAAAACTTAGATATGAGATAACCAGATCAGGTATCAGGTTGGAAATAAAAATTCTTGTGATTCAGGTATCAGTCACAATTACTTTCTGATTAGGTACCAGGGTATCTGGTAAAGTCATGCTAAATAAAAGCTGTGATAGGTTTGTTGAAAAAACCACACAAAAATATTGAACGCTTCTTCTCGGCAGAGCATTTCTACACTAAAAATAACATGATTTAATAAATAAAAAATAAACTTCAATAAATAAAATTTCTCAGAGATAATAATGATTGAATTAGGATATATTTCAGGATGCCGTAACAATGCTCAAAACCGAAAATAAATACAATTGCGTTAGTTTCGATGACGACAACAATAAAAATGAGAAGAAAATCTATGGAGAGCATGAAGAGGAAGGTGATTGGCGTTTTATCTATTGTTTGTTTTTGCTGATTAATTATTTACAACCAAACAAACTGGTCGCATATTGTCCTTCAATGCAAGCAAATTTGCCCAAAAACAATCCTCTAAGTAGAGAATAAAACAAGCAAAAAGAATAGGAAAGCAAACTCGTCAGGCAGAGAACAAGGTAAGTACAAAGATTAGAAAAACAGAATCATAGATCACTTCCACTTTTATTAGACATACTTAATTACCCAGTTCTGAGGAGTCGCTCGCAGATGTGATCCCAACGATTGAGGGCCCTTTCTCCGACGTGAGCTAAGAACGGCCTCTCTATTTTGAACGCTATTCTCAACAACAGTTCTTGTAGCAAGGCAAAATGAAAAAAAATGAAAATATGTGAATAGAAAATGCAAAGGTAAGTGCAATCTTGTAACCGTAAAAAACAATGCCAACAAAAGAACACAGATTGGAAGAGGGGTGTGCTCAACTGTGGGAAAATCTGTGGTTTGAAATTTCAGTCGTCGCTCAGTATATAGAAGAGAGAAAAATCTGAGTGTGAAAAAATTCTCGACGTGAAAACAATACAAAATACTTACATTGGTCAAAAGGGCAATTTCAAATCGGTCATCACGACCTTAAAACAAATGGTCATTTGTATGGCTTGAGGCACTATGAAGTGCAATGATATACGCACATTCTCTCATTCAGCATTTCCCTTCTACTGGCCACCGATTCCTGAAAGAATTTTGCACTTCAATGAATACCTTAATTCTCACTGATGTAAGTACTATTTTCATACCTTTTCAAATTTCAAATGTTGCAGCTGAGTGAATCTTACGCCAACCAAAATGCTACGGAGGACAAATTCGGCACACGTACAATTCTTTAGACTTCCGACGTTTCATTAAGCAATCCTATTGTAATGAAAAGACAACAATCGCTAACCAATCGAGGGCACCCGGTTACAACAAAATTTGCAATGCGATTTCAAAAATATTCGTTGGTTGCCGACTGAAAATAATCGATAAAGGGCGAATTTCGGTTGCAGCCGATTGAGTTTCAAAATTGTTAGTCGGTTGCAGGCCAAAAGCATTTGGTAAAAACTGAAGTTCGGATGCAACCGAGAAAAGGCAAAACCGAAATCCTCTGGTCGATAAAGACCGGTCGGATTTCAGTTTCCGAATAAAATTCTGCCATTCCGTTACTCTCAATACTCTGTGAACCCAATGGTTTGGGAGGAAGAATACTTAGAGGTATATGTTCCGTTGAATAATGTCAGCTTGGATATGCAATTTTAATATTGCTTGCAATACGAGGTGTCCATTTAGTGCATATAGCAATTCTAACTAAACAACGAGTGCATTCGAATGGAGATTGTCTCAGAAATGTGCCCTCAAAGAAATTGCTCTGAAGTGTTTTATTGTAGAGGCGTTCTTTTTGATACGATCATTTTACGGTATCAAGTAGAACATTTCCTTTATTGGGTAAATTATTTCTTTTTATAGCCCGAAGTTTTCCTAATATAAAATACTTTTTGACTTCTTTTCTAACATCTAATAATAATTCCCTGGTAAAAGTACGTTGTGGATAGAAACTACTATTAGCTATACTCTGAGTGAAACCAATTTCTATGTGATGGAAGGATTGTTTTGTGTGATGTTTGAAATTACTGTCTTTGAAAATCCAATGTCGTTTTTACTTTGTTGATTTGTTTCTACGTGTTTTTCACTTTATTTCTTTTCACTCGGTCATCGGAACAGCATAACAATCTTTGAGGATATAACCCCTCAGTGCAAGACTTTTATATGGGGAGCTTTACGGTTCCCCATATACGGGGAGTTCCCGAATAAAGCCGCCGGGTCCATAAATTTCGCAATGTTCTCGACACGATGTTGGAAGGATGTTGACAGGATGTATGCCTATCTTCTCTCCGAATTTTCGAGGTGGAAGTAGGAGTTGCTTCTCCGTAAAATTCAAAGCCTTCGTTTTCTGCGTTACGATCTGTTCCAGTTGCGAGTGCTCAGCTGCCTCAATAATCCCTACATTAATTAATGTGCTCATTGAGTGAATTCAGTCGCTTTCAATTACGGGTTATGTGCTGCATGAGGTGTATTTTGATATATTTGAGTCGTTCGCTTTCTACATGCCACTTCCTCTCACAAGTTGCATCACGTCTGATGTACTGCTATATGGAAAATGTAAGCCGTGTCCAGGATTCACCCACTCTCTCATTTTTCTTTGAACTTTGAGAGCACTGTTGAGCATATACGACATTTTGGTTTGTCTTTCCTATTCCTGCTCCTCGAGTACTCCCAAAAAGTACAACATCTACTTGGTATTAATGCAGATAAATTAACCACTATTTTGCCTTGTTGAATGCTGCCACTTTTTGAGTATAGACATTGATGCTGATTCGCAATAAAATAAATACACACTACGGACTTCCGACCACAAACTTGCTTAGTGGAGTCAGCGTTCAAGAGTAGTGGGCGTATATCACTCGAATTTATTGACTTAAAGCTCCGCTTACCAAAATAGAAACTTCTGCAGTCGAAAAGAAATTGAATATCGGCAGCCTTATCAATTTTCTGGAAAAGAAGACCCGGAGTTCCATTCTTTGTTGAATTAGAAAAAGGACTTAATATTCCAAAGATATGATATTTTCTCCTTCCTGTGCGAGCTTTCATAAAACAAGAAACGATAACAAAGTCTCTCCTATGTGCGCCAAGTATTCGAACTTGATACACGGATTTGTGAATCTATGACGAGGCCACCTGTAGCATGACCACTGAAAACGAGATGACAACATGTGAAATATATAATCGATTTGAATAATTTATTAAATGACCCAATTGACGGCCCCCGTAATCAGTGGACAATTCGGAGGTGACAAAGAAGGAAGCGACGATATGGAAAACAACGAGACTTTGAAGAAAACGCTGTCGAAGGAATAAAAGAATGAAAACTTTGGTCTTTCGGAATATACTGAATAGGAATTTAGACATTTTGAGTGCGACTACTCGTTGGACCTTTTAACCTCAGAAGCATCCATGCGGCTCTAATTTTGTTTCAGAATTTTTTGGAGGGGTTTTTGGACATCCCGAACGCTGGTTTTATTTTCGGCTGCGACCACTTCCAGAACCTCTATTTCCAGACAGCGATGTCACCAAGGACAATGCCCTACAAACTTGGCTTTGAAATTCTAACAAACAGTTAACATTTCCAACCTGCTAACAATAACGTCGGAAGCGCGCAAACGATGGGAGAAAAATAATAGTTCATAAGTGTTTGGCGTGATGGTCGTCCACCTAGAAAACCTCTTAAACTTTTCCGAAAAATTCCTTAAACACTCTTCGATAAGAATCAAAGGCCCAAACCTGTGCTTCCTTATGGGTAATAGTTATCCGACAAGTGCCCCCGAAAAGGTCGCATCTGAAAATAAAATCGACCTTGTTCAATATTCTCAAAAACCTCCTAAACAAATTTCGACGAGAATCTGAGATCAAAAGGTTGAGTCTTCAGGTTCAGCCAAATAACTGCAACAGTCCCCCAACTATAAAACAAAAACTCAAATGAACGCGGATAAAAATATAACGATAAGAGGAATGAAATTACGCCACTAAAACGTGTAATGAAATAAAAAAGTTGAAGACAGAAACGATAGAGGCATCAACATTAGCACTTCAGTGAACAACGCCCGTTTTCAAGAAAAGGAACACCGGTGAAACCGAAGACCATTTCTGAGCCGTTCTTGATTCTTGTTGAAAGATGCTGAAACAAGCCTCTTTATTGCCCTATATATATTTCTGCTTATCTACTCTTATATTAATACATTTGCATATTCAATCAGCATTCATTCAGTTGGTCGCTTCTTTAGTTTTTGGGTCAATGCGTTAAGCGTAGTCAATGGAGGACAGCAAACAAACATGAACTGCACACCTTCTGAGACGTTTCATTTTCGTTGGCTTCCTGCCTCTTACAAACTCTGTAAACCAGAGTCATTGAATGACGTATTTAAATCGTTATCTAGATTCCACGGACTACTTATGCAAATTTGGGGATGAACACATAATGCGATTAGATACATTCCATAGAGTCGCCGTAAGTGACCCAAAACGGGAGAGAGCACTACTGATTAGCCAAAGAATAAAATGTTCAAATTATAGATCGCAACTCCTCTTCGTTACAAGAGACGCTTTCAGTTAGTTTGAAGATCGATTTGCTATCCATTCAGCAAATCGATCTTCAAACTAACTGAAGGCATGCTCTCCACAACTTAGATTCTACATTCCTATGCTTAGCATCCAATACTACAATCAAACAAAGCAAAAGCTTTCACATATAATAAAGAAGGGGGATAGGGATCGTCTCAAATAAGCCCTCTTTCATATTTCTCAAGAAGGCGACTTGAATTTCCAAATATTTATTGAACGACAATGTGAATTTTTCGAAACGTTTCCCGAATTGAGCAACCAGTGTGAAGCAATGTAATTTTTGATTGAAATCGATATGGGTTAAATACGTCAACCAAGATGCACTAAACTTAAACAGCAACTCAAGCTCGAGATAAGCGAGATTAAATTAATTCATGAAATTTTACCGGGTAAATCACATAGTATGATAACATATTAAATGGTATTTGACAAATGAACTGAATAATTGGTGATGAGTCAACAGTACAATAATGATCTCCTTAAGTAGTAACTGGTAGCGGAAATACGATTTCTTACCTAGTGTTTGTCAAGTTCCTTGAGCCTGTTCTCGAGTTCTCGGATTTTCGAGCGTGCCTGCATCAATTCACCCTGCAGCGTTCCGATTTGTGTACCCATTTCAGCCTCCACTTTGCGCGCTTTTTCCAGCTCCACAGCCATATGAGCCTTCTCATTGACTTAAACATAAGCTGCTAGCTATAACAATATAAAAACAACCAAATATTACACTTGGATGACCCAGAAGAAAAGGCAAGGGGAGGTGGTGGTTCGCGTAGAACCTTGGAAAACCTATAAAGAAAATGGTTCAATTAAATGTCATTTCTTGAGTCAACAAAAGATCGGATAAAATAAAAACTTGGCCGGAAATAGACACATGAATAATTGACTCGACTTTTTGGCATACAACCAAAAAGAAGAATTGTGGTACATTAAAACAAGACACTTCACTTATACCTGTATCGCCATGCAACTGTAAGAACACTTAAAATTTCAGACATCAACGAAGGTGATCTCCTAGAAAAGAGAAAGTGACAACGCTATCACATTTCAGACCAAGAAGGGTAATATTATATAAGATGCAAAGGAATTCTTTTCACATAATTTCCTCCCCTCCCCATCCCCTAACCGAAAAAAAACTCAATTTTCGCTAAAAAGAAGGATGGGACGGAAGATATTTAACATCCCATGGTCAGTGCTCTCTAAACGATACATCACCTTAAAAATTATTTGAACTTATCAAAACAAAGCGCATAGAAAAGATTTGAAAGCAAACGAGTTTGAAGTTTTTAATTCCCACCACCGTCACTGAATTGACCTAAGGTGGGGATACCCCCCTCCCCCCTTCCCTTTGCGTCGCATTTGCAAATGCACATAAACCTCACACTCCTCTTTATGCATAGATGATTCAGAAATTATCGCATTGATGGAAAAATTTAGAAATCTGTTATCGAGCTCAGAATGAAGCACTGCAAAGCTGAAAATCTCCTCCACAATCCTTTAACAGCCACACCTAGAGCTATTTCTAGGATTAAATATACATTCACAATGACTGCAAGGAACTTGACAGAACTCCAATAGGAGTCAAAATCACATGAAGACCACTAATTAGTGCATAATATGGGTTTAGAACATCTACCAATTAACCACAAAACTTCCGCATCATACATTTAAAGAAAGTGGGATACCTTTGATCGCGTCGATAAAAACGACCATCTCACAATTGGTTAAAAACATAAAATTTTGATACCCCTAAGCATATCGAAATAGCCGAGATTTCGATATGAATGGAACCAAAAGATGTTGGAGAAACAGGATTTACTTTTTATATAAAATCCGCCTCTGACAGAAATATTTGATCGTTTCTTTTCCTCTCCGGCAATGTTTATTCCGATGATTTGAACTTAAACAAAATTTAGTCACCTCTCGACGGAACGAACATTGCGCATCAATTTATTTCGACTTGCAAAATTCTGAAAAGTCAATACCTATAGATCATAAAAATATAAAGACATCTGTTCAAAATTAAAGATACGTTGTTATTCCAAACAGCACCAGAATAAACCCACAATCCAATGTATAGATAAACTATCAGGGGGGAAACTAGAAGAAAACAAAACACTGTTGACACATGCCTTCTGCATCTCTGAGCAGCTCGCAAATCCTTTTGTAGCGATTGCGGTACTTATTTGCTTCGGCTTCAGCCTTCACAGCAGCTTCCGTCTGTACCGTCAGTTGAGTCAACGTCTCTAGCAGTCTTGTTCGATAAAGCGTTATCAACTGCCTTTCCCTCTGAAAGTGACCTGTAGTTTCTACTGTAAAGTGGGTGGAATCAAGAACATGACAGACATATATTCGAAAGCTGCTTTACTAAACTGGCTCAAGTAATAGTAATTTCGAATCAATCCAGAAAAATGTAGCATCTAAGGCTTTCGATTTAATATAATACAGCTGACAATCGTCCTCACAAATCTGAGATCAAAACGATGGATGATTTCGATAGCTTATGATGAAATGTTTCGTATTTTAAAACTCTCATTGAATTGCGAGATGTCAAATAAAAGCGATTGGTAAACGATTTCGCTACGGAAAAAGAATTTTTTGAGTGGATCAAAAAAAAAAAAAAAAAACTGCGCAGCAAATTTAGTTACAAAAGGAGGAGATCGGTGAGGAGGAATCAAAGCGGTCCCCTCACCCCAAACATCTAATAAGATTCGCATCTTCAAACATTCAGTTTCATCTTATCAAGCCACTGGATTCACAATCCAAACAGACAATTCGAATGCTTTCAAATAAATACTTTCAAGGGGTTACGAGTGGAAAATTTTAGAATACGTTACTTTTGGCTTGCCCAACTCCCTATGAAAAAAATATTCCATTCCGCAAAGAATCACAAACCATTTATGTGCCATACGAAACACCTGATGGGTCTTGGAATCGAGTTGAATTCTTTATTTTTGCACATCTGCAACTCACCTTATCACACTGTACTGAAGATTATGCTTCCGTGCAACTTACCTCAATTTTATCAAAAATACGCTTGATGCAATATTCACTTAAGTTTATACCGCCTTGTTTGGTCCATCTGTTCGACTCATAATTGCCGATGCCTGCTTATCTAAATCGGAAACCAATACTTCCACCGGATTCTTTTCGTTCGCTTCTTCGGTTTTCTCGACCGGAGCCTGGAACGGGTTTCTCATCTCCATGTGGAAATTTTCTTATTTCACTCGCAGTAAGATGCAAAAACCTTTGAAAATAAACTTCGGCTACCTAGAAAACAAGAAGTAATGCACGTGCGATGCATTTCGAAGGGATTATAGAGCTGTTATCGAAGAGGGTTTCATTTTTGACACATTATTTGAATTAATGTAACAACTGCAACAAACAGAGATAACGCTGACAGAGTGGTTAGTTTTTAAAAAACCAGCAAGTCTTTGAATTGGTCACACTGCACAACATTTTTTCTTTCTGCATAAAATCATTTCAGCAGATTACAAAAAATACGTTTTCACAAATAGAGAAACAAAACCAAGATTAAAAATCGATCGGAGTTGAAGTATTTCACTTTATCAACATAAACAAACAGAAGTTAGATTAGTTGGACACTTCAATTTCTCAAATTCCCATCTCCCAGTGGAAAACTCCCTCCTTCCCATGGCTTGTTCTATAGCTACGCTGAATAAAAGAAACCCGTGTTTACAATTCTTCTTGATTTTTGTCTATGAAATCGCGGATTGCAATTCTTGATCAGGGAAGCAAAAATGATCTTTGTGTGCAGCAGCTAGACATTATTTCAACCGCTGAAACCTAGCTGATTTCAAGACAGTATAATACAAATATGAACAAAACTACAGCACATTTAATACATGCGAACCTGTGCCAAACAAACGCGAGGAGGTGAATTCCCTCATCTTTAACGCAAAAAACCAAAGATAATCAACGGAATTCCTCAAGTACCACCCACCATATCGTCATATGCAGCTACGACCCGTTTGTTTTTTAATTCGTCGATTTTCAACGTGGTATGTATTCTTTAGATTTGTTTACTTTCATGGGCTCGGAAAACGTTCTCAATTTCATCATGCGATACACACTCCTCCCTTCCTTTACTCCAAAACGCTGGTGAATGGACCTCACTACCCAAAATATCGCATTAATCAAATTCGTCACCAGCATCAATCACAGCAACACCATTTACTAGTTACTTATTTACCGACGTTTATTATGAGCAACCTCAACCTAGTATATGCATTACTTAGGTTGCTTTATGCAGTTTTAGAATACCGTCATTTTAGGCTAGTATATGGTAATCCACCAGTCATTTTATGCTAGTATATGGTAATCCACCAGTCATTTTAGGCTAGTATATGGTAATCCACCAGTCATTTTATGCTAGTATATGGTAATCCACCACAACAGATAAAAAAACGCAAGTATAAACCTGTCTTATCCCACTCTGTATCCCCGTGCTTGCTACGAAATTTCCTACACTATTCATTAACATTAAGTACTGCATAGGATTATCGAAAAATATTGCACATACAATTATGACAATCGAAAATTGCATTCATAAATTTGGAAGTCGAACAATAAGACTTGAACTCACTTGAGAGGACTGTGCCGCTGTTGGTGGTGAACGTGTTGCGTTTGATGCACTCTCACGACTGTTCCTTAAAGCTTCCCTTAAATCCTGCAAAATTATTGCTTTCCACTATCTTCTCATAACCGAATGAATACAAAAGCCCATCTTCTTAGTGCATTGCAACATTTTTTTTTTTGCAGCTAAACAATACATAGCATCTATCTATGCAATTAGTTCATCCCAATAGGTTTTATCTATGTGCAAAGAAGAAATTACCATCATGTTTTGTTCTGCGGTCTCATGACGCGATCGCTGAAAAAAATATTTCAATTTGAAAAAGGTTACCTATGGGTACTTCAAAATTCTATTAGAGTAACAGTTAGTAATATCCCTAACATCTCATGTTCACAAAACACTTCAATAATTCCTCCTAAAATCCTCTTTTTCGCTCAACAGTAAAGTTGTTCGATTTTTTATTATTGTTTCGAATCCTTTCTTCTCTTAAACTCTCCAGATGGTTAATTTAAAGTAAAACATGTAAATTTTGGTTTGATGGAAATAAAAAAAGGCATTTTCTTCGCTTAGCGTTTACTTCAAATGGATGATTAGCTTCCATTCCAAAGGAAATGCAGCCAATTTTTACATTAATACACTCTCTCAAATTGTTTAGCTCATAGTTTTCCACTCAAACACACTTTTTTCTTTCTTTTTTTTGTTAAAAGTAAAGTATTTCTATGCAATAAAAAACTGCAAAAACTATCAGCAAGAAGCTATCTCAGAGATACTTCCATAAAATGAGGCCTCATTGATGTTAACAATGATTATGATTCGGCTGCACTCAGCTCGAAACTGCCGAGTGATCCAAATGCATAAACATAAATGAATTAATAAAAGATGAACCTCACGAAATTTCCTTTCAATAAAATCTTCATCGGCGTCTTGTACTATAAACCCGTCTGAGCCCATCACCTGAGGTTGCAGCTAAAAAAATTCTAATATAACGTTAGTCATGTTTCCGTGCACAGCTCCTGAAAGTAATACCCAAAAGAAATCTTCCTGCATTATATCCACAAGTTGGGGTTATCTTCAACTCACAAGACTTGACTACACCACCCATATTAGGAACAAGAGTGCAGATAAAAAACGCGTTTTTAGGCGGAAAATGTTTGATAGTTCAAATTTCCAATTGAGTTTAAAAAAAGATTTTAATGATTAGTTATATTTATTTCTGAAAAAAACTTTCAGAAAACTTACCCCCTCTCACTCCACCTCTCTCCCTCCTTCCATTCTTTTAGCATTTGTTGTAACTTTGTTGATAAGGAGTGGGTGGAGTTGGGCCACTTGAAGATACACAATATTACATCTCCAGTTAAATACTAGAGATTGGAAAGAATTAGAAATTTGCTTCATTCTTGAAACTTTACATCGCCTTCCTTTCAGATACAACACGAATTCTGTGTTTTACAGAAAAAATCGAAGACGATTAAACAGTACAAATGAAAAAGTAAAATAACCTTTTTTGCCTTCTTGCCCTTCTGTTTAGGCTTCGGAGGTATGACATGCACCACTAGACCGCCACTCTTTCCCTTGCCACCTTTCCTATTGCCTCGATCATGTCCCTGAAAGATGCTTTTCAACACAATCTGAAGAAAGCAGTTGTACATCAAAGTCAGTTGCGAAATTACGTTCTTTTTTGGAGAAAACAAACGACAATAAACTTTAACTGCCTTATAAAGTATAAACTATCAATGTTTAAATATTCAACTAGTAATGCGATGTCTGTAAAATAAACTATTTTTCTTAACTCATACTCGCTAAATTTTCTAATCAAAACTTGAATGCTACTGCATAATTTTTATATTTTACACCGACCTTAAAAAACATTTTATAGTGTACCACATCTGCACTATTTCAATTCGGCAGTTTCAACTCGCAACCTATACAAAATTGCATCGATGGAGCGTGGGTTTGATTTACATCGCAGATTGGTTTTGATGTATCTTGCTTTGAACTAGCGCATTTTGACAGGCTCATTGTTGTCTGCATAAATTAACCGACTATCATTTCTCTGCTATCATGGCCATTGATTGTATGGCAAAAAACGAATTATTTTTACACTACGAACAGTGCAAACGATTCGTCGAAAATTGTATTATCAAGCATTTTGTCAACGATTCTGGACAACGGGACAACCGGCTGGCAGGAAAGCCGCCACTTCTCTTACTTTTAACAGCTAAATAAGCCTCAATGGTTAACGATCGATCGTCTTTTTCTGTTTATCGATGTGGGTAGGAATTGAGAAAAAATTTTAAAAAAGAGAGACATGAAATTTTTGTTGCGCGATAGATTCGAGAACATAGATTCCCAATGTAAAATGAAATCAGTAAAATCAATAAGCGTTTAAAGGGGTGACCAAATTTATTACATCGAGCACCCTCTTACTCTCCTCTACCCTCACCCTCCCCCTCCCACCCAACAACCCTTCAAGAAGTTTTCGCAGCAGTGCTCAAGAAAACTGTTTGGATTTATTCGACTATATTTTTATTGACGATGGTCGTATCATGACGAAACGTTGATTGCTATACATGAGGTGTCTTCAAAAACTCAACAACTAGAACAATTTAAACTTCAACTGTTGCCAAATCAATGCCAAATGCCTCGTAAATGATGAATTTCTTGACAGTTGAACAAATAAAGAAATAGAAAACTATAAAGAGACTCCAGAAATTAGTTAACTATGCACTCATATAACATCTCGATATTTACTGTTATATAAACGGTAATATTCCTATTCATTTTCAGTGACATCTAATCATTTGGGCTTTTGTAGGTTTCTTAGTGATTTCTTCATTGGAGTGAACACACTGCCCCTATTTCATAGATAAGCTCATGCTTACAACTTGCAAAGGTTGATTTCTCTACAGTGATAACTGATCCTTGTTGAGGATTACAACTGATAACATCAGCTAACCACTAATGTTCAACTATACGCATATTTCCCTTTCCAATTCGACTTCTTTTTTAACTAAAAACTATTAAAGTAATCGTTAAGAAATTCATGAAGCCGTCTAATATTGATGCTAAAGAGTTATAAATGTAATAAGAACAAAAAACGAACCTTAGCAGCATTGGCAACCAACCTCTTTCCCTCATCTTCACTCGACGATTCTGAATCATCATCGATTTTAAGCACAGCAAATTTGGATTGTTGTCCGGCGAGAACAGGCATAGTCAGGTGATCACAGTTGAGCGTTTCCTTAAGTAATTAGCCTTCGATCGGGATGTTAAAAGCTGGAAGATGAAAAAAAAAACTGTTCGTTCATTGATGTAATACTTCAAATAGAGTTATATTGCAGCAGATGCAGCAAAAGGACTCGTTTTCAGAACAAATATTTCGTTTTTTTAACCTAGAAAAGTGAGACGAGAGAGAATAGGTGGGGTGGGGGATGGGGAGGCGTGAGATGAAAAGACAAATAGGCTCAGTCCCTTAGCGTTTTCAGCAAAAATAGTTGAAGATATGATAGTAGACAAGCGCATTTCTATGGAAAATGCAGATTTCTTTTGGCCTCCTCGCAGCAAACATCTTTCATTGCTAAATATCGAGTTCCACTCATTTTCATCTAATCGCTTTCCTCTTCCAACCTCTGTAAACATTTCATACAATAAACAAGTCTTCATAGAGTCAAACAATACCTCATCGAGCAATTTAACTGCATTTGCAGGACAACTATCAACTTGACCGGTGTGTTCAATGTGAGCATAAAGAGGGCATGAAACAACATGTGAGCCTCGAAAAGAACATTCAAGCAAGTACAGTGTTGAATGAACATAGAAGAATGTACAATAAAGCTATGTTTATCGAACCGTTCACAGAAAACTCAACGTTGCTATGTAGTGCTGAGTGAGCACTAAAACGAGGTCATTGTCCACTAATCTACAGCAAAACACCGGCTGAAGGCTCCCATATAAATGCAAAAGCGCCGAGGTGCACAACCATCAGTAGAAAAGAAACCACTGTTTACCGACTTACTGCTGGCTGGTCGCCGGATATCACAATAAACTCGAAACGATCAACAAGTTTGCAATCTTTTTCATCTATAAACGTTACGACCCCGAGAAGCAAGTGGCATATCTTGAACAGCACATCGTAGAAAAGGTGAACGGTCTCGAAATGAGTACGAATGGTTCACATATACTTCAAAGCTTATAGAATACTGCCAACTTTTCTTCAGTCGGTCTATACCTCAATAATGCTTGACTTCATAGGAATTTCATGTGTGCATTTGTGAATTTTTTCTGTTAGTTTTGCAGCCGAAACGTGGTCGTTATATCTGGTATTCACCACTTCCCCTAAAAACCAATTTCCGGTTTCGGTCGCTTATCAACTCCATGATGTTCGTTTAGACCCGAATGTCGAATGTAAAAGTACCGCAACTTCTCCCCCCCCCTCAAAATGACAATATTCGCTCAACCAAGGTGCGGCGAAATTCGTTGTGCTCTTTACCGTAATCAAGCGTCCATATTGCCGTTCTAAAGTCATTTTTGTGTCACTGAAATTCAAATGATTGCCCATTATTCGTAAATTTACATGCAAACAGTGCATATATATTATATAAATGATCTCATTGAGTTATTTGCAGTGGTTTTTACTGTTATTTTTAATGGTTTTATTATTTGAGTGCACAAAACGTTTATATTGGCCAGTGGAGAATATTGGCAGTAACACTTCATATCGTATAAAGTTTGGAGTTGAGATATATGGATATGGTGTTTTTATTTTTGGAATATTTAGTTTCGACATTATGTGCACTCAAATATATCAAATTTATACACAAAAAATTCGTTGTGCTCTTTACCGTAATCAAGCGTCCATATTGCCGTTCTAAAGTCATTTTTGTGTCACTGAAATTCAAATGATTGCCCATTATTCGTAAATTTACATGCAAACAGTGCATATATATTATATAAATGATCTCATTGAGTTATTTGCAGTGGTTTTTACTGTTATTTTTAATGGTTTTATTATTTGAGTGCACAAAACGTTTATATTGGCCAGTGGAGAATATTGGCAGTAACACTTCATATCGTATAAAGTTTGGAGTTGAGATATATGGATATGGTGTTTTTATTTTTGGAATATTTAGTTTCGACATTATGTGCACTCAAATATATCAAATTTATACACAATGAGATTAACGAATGAAACCTGTTTACAGTAATATTCCAAAACTAAAACAGCTCTATCAGTTGAATTTTAGTGAAAATAGTTTGATCTACATATTATGTGGGGATAGTCTTTAATAACAATAACCGTTATAATCATTCGACCGTTGAGATATCCACCTTTCCATTTCTTTCCCTTTTAATTGCTGATTCTTCGATTAGACTTCACCTTCCGTTGATTTACTTTAATCCTTATTAAGAGATCAGGTTTCCACCATCTAAATTATTCTACATATTATGCGGCTTACAATTCTATTCCGAACTCTTGTTTATATTTGAGAATTATTTAAAAATGTTTTTCATCCATCCTTTAGGTTGACTACTCTTATTCTTCGTCCTCTGCAGTTAATAAAAGTGCTGTCATAAGTGCGGGGCCAGTGGTGTAACGTTGGTATAGTTTGAACCGGTCATATTCTTGCAAGGAAAACATTTGTCAATTATCAAGACGAACTTCCTCAACCTTTACTAGGCGGATGTGAGATTTGAGTAGGCCAACCACCGAATATGGAGGGATGGTGATCGAAACATCTGTGGGATGGTTGAAAGTCTTGCTCAATCAATTAGACCATTGTGTTGCCATAGTGTTTAGGAAGGTGGTTGTGGTTCGATATTGTAGTATCATGTCGATTTCAATTATTTCACATAAAACTTCTATCACTCCGGTTACTACTGAGTATACATCGTGGTTTACACCAACGAACAGTTTGATTGCTGGCTGAGGGACATAAGTATTCATATGCATTGTATATAGTAGTAACCTAAGATTTGCTGTCCATTTAACTGTTTTGTTAGAGTTCCATATGACTTGCCATTCGTTTTTATAAATGTTCATGTGTACTCATTTTTTTAAATTGCTGTTTTTGAGTGAAACAATCTTATTGTGGGCAATCAGTGAAATGGTTCCACCAAAAAAAGGCAAACAAGACCGCAAATCGAGGAGTGCGATGAGTGAAGTTGTCACCCGAGAATACACAATCAATCTGCATAAACGCATCTTTGGCGTGTATGTTTCATTATTTTATTTTGCATTCGATTGTTTCTTTTGTATTGATTCGAAATTATCATTTAGGAAAACTATACCTCGCATTAATGTGTCAGTTTTGGTTGGTATTATGAATAATAACCAATATTGAATTTTTTGCGGGAAAGTAGCTTTTTTTTGCGTTGCGAAAGTGCCCAACATTCGACTTTACATGTATTGAACTACTGCTATTGCGGGACATTTGCGCCATGAAGTTTGCATTCTAGATGAACTTTGTGCTATGGCACACATCACGTCCGCTTAACGCAGCGAAGATAGGACTAGGGGAACACTCTCATTCATAATCTTAGGAGTATTACATAACAAATGAACAGGTGCATATTAGTGATGAGGAACCAAAAAAGCTAATCGTAGGATGCAGAATGACCGCAATAATCTTGGTTCAGCGTGGTTCACATTAAGGGCACCGCAGATATCCTTTTCCATAGGTAGTTCAGGTTTAATCGAATTCAGCAATCGATGAGGTTCGAAAATTCGCCGAGCAGCAAATGGGGACCAAGGACGTTCGTGTTGATACGCGGCTAAATAAATTCTTATGGTCTAAAGGAATCAGGTACCATTATAGGATACTTCCTATGCTTTCGATTTTTATATGAATGAGAAGCACCCAATCAATTATAAGATCTGCCGTGGTAATCTTCTCTAGTATGATGGGATATCATTTTATTATATCGAATACTGAAAAAACCTTCATGCACATTTTAGCAAGTACTTCTCTTATTGGTTATTAGTTTGCTTTTTATATGACAGTCAATTCTTATATTTGTTGACTTCTTACTTATCTTTTATACATGGAGGCATTAATGCGCACAAACTATTCAAGTCCAGTCTTCCGCTCAATAAAAATTTCTCTGGTGTTCACTGGATTAAGATTCCCTTAACACACTTGTTTTAAGTGCAAAAACATACGTGTCTATTCCCATTACGGCATTTCCACATTCCGTGAAGGTTTATTGGTTTATATTGGGCCTTTCCACGTTGCAGCGCGGACATGGCGCGTTTCTTGCCTTGACGGAATTCGACGTTTCTTCAGTTGGTTTGCCATCCGAACTGTTACCTCCCCTCCT